>JAIUZE010069609.1:0-48744 GCA_022085475.1 Heliosperma pusillum
CGAGCATTTGCCTAGAACCCGACGATTCGAAGAAGCAAGCTTGACCAAGTGTAAGGCAAGGCATTTCAAGAAGGTTCACTAATTCGAAAGAGAGAAGAAGCAAAGACAGTTTCGTAGTTGTCGGAAGATCAATCATTTAGGCGGAAGAATTCATCGCTTTACATCAAACCCTATCAACAAACCCGATTGTAGAGGTCAAGGGGGATGTTGGAAGTCAAGTCAAAGCAAAGGGAGATGAAACGTTAGTCAAAAGAACCTGGATGACCATTTACCCGATCGGGGAAGTGTGTACCCGA
This sequence comes from Heliosperma pusillum, assembly GCA_022085475.1. NCBI lineage: Eukaryota > Viridiplantae > Streptophyta > Magnoliopsida > Caryophyllales > Caryophyllaceae > Heliosperma > Heliosperma pusillum. The sequence goes on from JAIUZE010069609.1 coordinate 297, forward strand.
TCGGGTTTTTGTGCTGCTTCGAGAAAACGGCGTCTTCATCCTATTTTTGACCTATGTGTTTAATGCCCGACCTCTTCTCCACGAAACCCTAATACTATAAATAGATGCTCTAGCCCTCATATCATATCATCCATCTTTTTATACTTCTCTTCTCTTCTCTTCATATACTTCTCTTTAGATTAGGAGGAGGGAGAACTAGCCTCCCTTCTCTCATTTTCTTCTTCTTTAGTTTTTAGTTCTTAGTTTTATTTATGTCCCCTAGTTTAGATTAATAAGGATTTCATCCTTGTAATCTCCTTTGTGTGATTCAAGCGTTGCAATTCAAGGATCGTTTATTATATGCAAGGGTTTTCTATTATTGTTATCATTGTCGTCATATAGGTATTTCTGTTTTATCCCTTGTTTAATGTTCTTACTGTTTTCCATTTGATTGTTATTCGCTTTACATATTGTCTTAGATTCATTTTAGTACCGTTATAATCGTTGTTCCATTTCCTAGATTATCAATTAGCGTCGTTATTATCGCCATATAAAAAGTCAAAACCAAATAAACATGTCTATCCTAGTTTTCATTGTTAATATCATTTTAGACATAGATATCATCATGAGTGAGTAGTCATTATTTCTAGGGTGTAGGGTAGCCATGTTAGATTGATTAAAAGATGTTAATTGGATAAAGGAATTGTGCCTTTAAAACATTGTGTCTATGCATGTTTGGATTGTAATGATAGTTAACGATTTTTAGCTAAAATCATTTGACTAGTATGGAATTCTTTTCCAAGGTAGATATACAGGAATTGAATAGACAAAGCGTGACGTAGTGGATTAAGACCTAGTAAATCGCACTAAAAGCCTGCTAGACCATCTGATCTATTATTGTAATGAACACGCCATTCTTACGAACGCTCAATGAATTATTTGCATATCCTAAATCCAATTTCATCAATATATCAATCTACATGTGTGAACCTACTTCCCTAGATGCTTTTCATTACTTGCTTTACTATTTTTATTTTGTTTTTATTTATGCTTTATATTAGTTTAGATATCAAAAATCTCAAAAACCAGATAATCATTAGATAGAACTCAATTGCGAGACAATTCACATTCCATAGGAAACACCATCTCCCTGAGGATCGACCCCTACTTCCCTAATTACATTAATTTGTTATTAGCCTAGTCTGGGTAATTTATCTTTGTATTGGGCTTGCGACAAGCCCGATCAGCCACGTTGTCTACCTCGACCACCTGCCATCTACAATTACACAAATATTCAAATTGTTAGAAACGGTTAATAACATAAAAAAAAAAACATAAACATAAATTGTTAATAACATAAAAAAACAACAAATAACATAAAAAACTTAATTAAAATATATATAAATATATCTTTACCCAATTAATCATTATCATCATCAAATTCGTCATCATCATCACCATTTGATTCCTTATCATTATCACTATCACCACCACCATCATCGTCAACTTGACCATCACCATCCTCGTTTTCTAAATCCTCACTCTCTTCATTTCCATTCTCATAAATGTCCTCATCAGGTGGAGACAACATAAATCCGCTATATACTATTTCTTCTTGAAAAAAAGTTGTATCTACTTGTGAGCGTGCTTTTGTCTTCTTCTTCAACTCATCCATCTCTGCTTTAGTACAATCAATAGTACGTAACAAATCACAAAACATATCTCACACCTTATCCCCCGGAAGTCGATCTAAAGCATGATTCCGCTCCACTTTACCTTTTCTGAAAGCTTTTTTGTTGCTCCTAAAGGCATGCCCCTCCGGTAAGAAATGTCTATGACAATCAAACCAACTCACTTTGTGGAAACAAGGAAGCGAAAATGCTTTGCTTTGGTACATGCAACAAGGACATGCCTTTTTTCCCGCGGTAGACCATCCAGATAGCATACCGTAGGCGGGAAAATCATTAATGGTCCACAACAATGAAGCTCTTAGTTGAAAATTTTGCTTTAAAGACACATCATATGTTTGCACACCTACTTCCCACAATTGTTTCAATTCTTCCACCAAAGGTGTTGCAAATAAACATCTAAGGCGGTTTTTGGATTATCAGGACCAGGAATAATTAGTGACAAGAAGATGAATTGTTTTTTCATACATAACCAAGGTGGTAAGTTGTATGGAGTGACCATTACGGGCCAAGAAGAGTACTTTCTACCAAACTGGCCAAATGGAGCAAAACCATCCGTACAAAGGCCAAGTCGCACATTACGGGGTTCCTCAGCAAAGTCGGGGTAAAGCATATCAAACCGCTTCCATTCCTCTCCATCACTCGGATGACACATCTTTCCCGGAGTACGAGGATTTTCCTTGTGCCATCTCATTTGCTGGGCAATGTTTTTGGTAGCAAACATTCTTTGAAGTCTAGGAGCTAGAGGAAAGTAAGTTACGGGATTTTCGGGTATTGGTTTCTTACTCTTTTCACCTCTCTTTTTTTCATTCTTTCCCTTTTTACCCTTCAAGACAATACTTCCCTCAATTGTCTTATATCTAGCCTTTTCACATTTACTACACTTGTCAAGCAAAGCATCATCCTTCCAAAAGAGCATACATCCATCGGGACATGCATCAATCTTGTAATGCGGAAGTTGTAGACCTTTCACTACTTTTTTGGTATTGTAGAATGATCGGGTCATGACATTATTACCGGGGATAACATCCTCAATCAAAGAAGCAATGCCATCAACACAAGTAAATGGCAAATTGTACTCACATTTCAAAGTTACTATCCTAGAGGCGGCTTCTAACAATGACATTTTGCTCCCTTCATATAATGGTTTTTCACTCGCCTTTAACATATCAAAAAAGGCTTTTGCTTGTGGGTGTGGTTCTTCTTCACTCATTGGTATATGATCATTATTGAAAATATTAGACTCAAATGCATCAACTACCATATCTCTATATGGGTTCTCATTTTGTGGGATTTGAGATTGTTCGGGAAGTGAAAAAAATGATTCTCCATGAGAAATTCAATTGTAGTAGTTTGGACAAAACCCGTTTGTATAAAGATGTTCTTGAACCTCAATGTCATGTAGATATTTCATGTTTTTGCATTTAATACAAGGACACCTAAGTTTCTGTACTACTAAATCATACTCGTCTTGTTGTTTAGCAAATTTAATAAACTCGGCAACCCCTTTATAAATCTAGCGGTAGGACGTCTTTTCTTATCAAGTCTTTCTTCGTACATCCATGTACGCTCCAATCTCTTCATTTTAATCTAAACATTAACCAACACAACAAGTACAAAAAATACTAACACTAATCAAAACCCCAAATATTAACAACACTAACACAAACAATTATACTTATCAAAACCTTAATACGAAATACACTAACACAAATCAAAATTATCAATACTAACAAAATAATACTAATAACACTAATATTATTAACATACTAAAACTAATCAAAAAACACTAACCAAAATCCCTATACTACCAACACTAACACAAATCATGAAAATTATCAAAACCCCATTACTAACAACACTAACCCAAATCAAAATTGACAATACCAACAAAATTAATACTAACAACACTAATAATATCAACAACACTACCACTAATCAAACCCCAATACTAACCACAATTACTAACACTAATTCAAACTTCACCAAACCCTAAGTAAGTAACATCTAAAAACCTAATAAACATCACAAATCTTTACAATAAATCTATCAAATCATCAAAAACTAATGACAATCATAAATTAAACAAATAAACTTAACATTAATTTAAGAAATTGAAATTAAAACTATAAATATACCTTCACAAACTAAAAGAAAATGAGGTGGTTGATGGAGTAGTGGTCGGAGCGTGGTGTCGGAGCTTGGTGTCGGAGCGTGGTGTAAAGGTGGTGTCGGACAAAGGGGTTGAATCGCCAAATGGGGTTTTTTTTTTTCAGATTTGGTAAGATAAGGAAGAACGGGAAAGTCGCGGATTCTCGAACTATTATAGTTGTTTGGCGACTGAAATTGGCGACGGATTTTGCAGTCGCCAATTTGGCGACTGAAAACGGTCGCCAAATTGTGTTTCAGTCGCCCGAAATTTTCAGTGAAAATTTTTGAATTCTCTTCAGTCGCTAAATTGGCGACTACATTCAGTCGCCAAATTACTTAATCAGTCGCCAAATTGGCGACTACTGAACTCGGTCACCTTATAACAGTCGCCTGAAACAAGATTTCTTGTAGTGAGACAATGTGAGAAATGCTAAAGCACTATACAGAACTATCCATATATTTATATTTTGGGTCGGGATGAGTCCAACGAGAAACCCACAAATCATGCAGTCACTCAATCTCTATTATTGTTTGTGATGTTGACTTATTAAGGTTGAGGGCACGGGCAGCTTGGACAAACATGATGACTGGCATACCAGAACAAAAATTAAAATCATATCACTGATACAAGAAGTGGGCTATTAAATGAAATTTAGACAGACAATATGAATTACCTTCCATAATTTATTCCGACGAAATCAAAGTTTCATCAGCTGAAATGCACGAATGCACGCAGCTGCAAAATCAAACATGGAGGAACGTGATGACTACAATTTATATGCATGTTTTAAGCCTCCCATAGATACGTTAGAGTCGATTTCGCATCATTCCTTGCTTTTTTCTATACTATTTAGTTAGAATATCCATTCTACCGCTTGTATTACGTTTTAATGCTAATTGGATGCATTTGGAGCTCTTTGAGATGATATTGAGCATAGCGAAGTCAGTTAGACGGGATCCTAGAAGGCTTGGCACGGGAATTGTGAGCATTGGAGAAGAAATGGAGAACAAACGAATAATTGAGTATTTTGAAGGATGCTCAATCGAGCAGATTGCTTTTGCTCGATCAAGTCGAGCTGATGTCATGCTCGATCGAGGAGAGTACCCTTGATCAATCTAGCAGCCTAGTAGTTGACAGCTTTCGAGTTTCCTAATTTTGGTTTTTGATTAATTATTATGTTGTTATAAAAGGAAAACTCGTCTTGCATAATTAGGGTACACATTTTATTATTAGAATACCTTAGAAACTCTAGTTTTATTATCATTTCTACTGGATTGATTCATCAAGACTATTGCTTTAGTTCAATTTGTAATCGATATTTTACTAATCTTCTTTTATTGGTTATCATTAGATCGTTAATTATTCTTTGTTAATCTTTTATTCATTGTTAATCATGTTTGATTTATTTATTATCGTTATTAATTGCATCGTGAACCTGAGACCCTGGACTTTAAATCTTATTTAATTCATCTTTTGTTATTATTATTATTATTGCAGTTAGTTTAGAAACAAAAATCAAAACCCCGGAAACTGTTACTTTAAGACGGACATAGTTATTAACAAATAAACTTTTACCGCCTCCCTGTGAATTCGATACCCTACTTCCCGCAGACTATTAGTTAGCATTGAGTTAGGATTTACTTTGATTTAGGGGACACCACTTTACCCTTATCAAATTTGGCGCCGTTGCCAGGGAGGCAACAGTTTTCTGTTTGTTTTTAATTTAGTTTATCTTTTTTTGTCTCATGGAACTAAAAGTTCATCGAGACCGTTCTAACTCTTTTCTTTAGTGTTTTTTTTTATGCCAAGGTCTCTCAGGTCCAAGCTCGTACCATCCGGCTAAACCAAAAAAGACCCTCCGTGCAAGACGAAAATTTTGGAAGGAAATCCAACAAGCCGAAGACTTAAGTACGCTTGACTCTATCTACGCCGAATTTGTTGCAGAAAAACCGTTCATAGAAGAGGATATTCCTATTTCTGACGTTACTACAATCATGCCTACTCTAGCCAGCCATTCAGAATCCAACCTTGCATCCATTCCCAAAGGATTTAAGCTCCCTACTATTGATAAGGGTACTTTTGAAATTCGCCTGTCTTATAGCATTTGGGTGGAGCGGAGCATGTATGGAAGGGGTAGTACTGAGGATCCTGCGAAACATATGGAGAAGTTCATTGATTATTATTGCTTCATTCCATTAACAGCTGGAGTAACACAAGACCAAGTGAAGCAAATCCTTTTTCCTTTTTCTTTACGGGATGGAGCCGTAGATTGGTTACGTGAATTGGACATGAAAACGCATGATATTACTGATTGTAATTCTCTTGCTCTTGCTTTCTACAAGAGATATTTTCCACAACATATAGATTTTTACCGCCTCCATGTGGATTCGATACTTTACTTACGCTAACTATTAGTTAGCATTGAGTTAGGATTTACTTCGATTTAGGGGACACGACTTTACCCTTATCAGAACTCATACAACCTTCACAACGCTGACTCCATTTACTTATATCCCACCATGATAAACCTGATAATACCCCCCAAAGTAAATCATATCCATCAATTTGAAGGATATTCCCCAATAATAAATAAAATCACTTTTATTGTGGAGCATAACTACTAACGTAAAACTGAATTCTTGTCGCATCAACATGAATACACAATGTCGCTTACACAATGTTTTCGCACCATTGTCATTTGAAATCCTACACTCTTAAAGTTGTCCCCCAATCTCCATAAACTTTGTACAACATTCCCGTTATAATGAGGGTGTGTGCTTAACTTTAGGAACTCTATTACTCCATGTTAACTGAAAACATTATTCAGGTGGGTACCTCATTAAAGAGGTCCATTTATAAGGTTAATGACCAGTGTTTAAAGGGATTGGAAGTACTGCTCAATCAACAAAGTGTACTTTTTTTTTCTGGAACTCATAATAAGAACTCCACAGTAAAGCAGTAAAGCGTCCTTGCTACGGAGTAATCTTAAGATGAGTGAAATCCTAGGAATGTTTACATGATGCAGATGAGCGAGTCTGAAATGCGAGAAAAGGACCAATGTTGATCTACAGGCGAAGCACATAGCCTTGTGAACTACCATGTGTGGACCATCGCCACACGCGCAGAGCGCACCTGCGCATCAAAATGTTCAAGCGGCGGCACATCTTCAGAGAGAAATTTGTCAACAAAGCACGCCATGGGTTTGTGACCTATTTGAGCGGCTTAGAAACCAGTGAAAGATTTTGAACAAGCCTGCAATTAGGACTAGCCAAACATTATTGTGGAAATTTTTAAACCGTTCGAATCATATTTATGCTATGTCAAATTAAGCACAAAACAGAAAATGACATAGACACTATAGATAAAGACTTATTCCTCTTTAGCATTATATGTCTACAATGAACACGAATGTTCTCAAAGAAGGGGTGATAAGTGAATATTTGTATGGTTTTAACCCCCATTGTAGCTCGGTTTTGTATGTCATTTGTGCTTTGTTAAGCCACTTTATGAGCTAATATCGTCTTCTAGGCGAATTCCTGTATTCTAACCTGTTTTGTAGGGAAAGTGACGTTTCTACGCCCTTTTTCTATATTCCCGAGCATTTGCCTAGAACCCGACGATTTGAAGAAGCAAGCTTGACCAAGTGAAAGGCATTTCAAGAAGGTTCACTAATTCGAAAGAGAGAAGAAGCAAGGACGGTTTCGTAGTTGTCGGAAGATCAATCAATTAGGAGGAAGAATTCATCGCTTTACATCATATCCAAGCAACAAACCCGATTGTAGAAGTCAAGGGGGATGTTGGAAGTCAAGTCAAAGCAAAGGAAGATGAAGCGTTAGTCAATTGCTTCCAGAAGACGACTTACCCGATCGGGTAAGTGTGTACCCGATCGGGTATGTGTGCTGCTTCGTGCATTGCGGCTCCTTCATCCTATTTTTGACCTATGTGTTTAATGCCCGACCTCTTCTCCACGAAACCCTAATACTATAAATAGATGCTCTAGCCCCTCATATCAAATCATCCATCTTTTTATACTTCTCTTCTCTTCTCTTCATATACTTCTCTTTAGATTAGGAGGAGGGGGAACTAGCCTCCCTTCTCTCATTTTCTTCTTCTTTAGTCTTTAGTTCTTAGTTTTATTTCTGTCCCTTAGTTTAGATTAATAAGGATTTCATCCTTGTAATCTCCTTTGTGTGATTCAAGCGTTGCAATTCAAGGATCGTTTATTATATGCAAGGATTTTCTATTATTGTTATCATTGTCGTCATATAGGTATTTCTGTTTTATCCCTTGTTTAATGTTCTTACTGTTTTCCATTTGATTGTTATTCGCTTTACATATTGTCTTAGATTCATTTTAGTACCGTTATAATCGTTGTTTCATTTCCTAGATTATCAATTAGCGTCGTTATTATCGCCATATAAAAAGTCAAAACCAAATAAACATGTCTATCCTAGTTTTCATCGTTAATATCATTTTAGACATAGATATCATCATGAGTGAGTAGTCATCCTTTCTAGGGTGTAGGGTAGCCATGTTAGATTGATTAAAAGATGTTAGTTGGATAAAAGAAATTGTGCCTTTAAAACATTGTGTCTATGCATGTTTGGATTGTAACAACAGTTAACGATTTTTAGCTAAAATCATTGACTAGTATGGAATTCTTTTCCAAGGTAGACATACGAGAATTGAATAGACAAAGCATTACATGGTAGATTAAGACCTAGTAAATCGCACTAAAAGCCTGCTAGACCATCTGATCTATGATTGTAATGAACACACCATTCTTAAGAACGCTCAATGAATTATTTGCATATCCTAAATCCAATTTCATAAATATATCAATCTACATGTGTGAACCTACTTCCCTAGATGCTTTTAATTACTTGCTTTACTATTTTTATTTTGTTTTTATTTTGTTTCTATTTATGCTTTATATTAGTTTAGATATCAAAAATCTCAAAACCCAGATAATCATTAGATAGAACTCAATTCACATTCCATAGGAAACACCATCTCCCTGAGGATCGACCCCTACTTCCCTAATTACATTAATTTGTTATTAGCCTAGTCTGGGTAATTTATCTTTGTATTGGGCTTGCGACAGGCCCGGTCAAATTTTGGCGCCGTTGCCGGGGAGCACGGTTTAGTTTTCCTTTTCTTGTGATTTTTATCGCAATTAGTTTTATCTAGTCTTTAGGAATCCAAATTCCTTTAGACCTCTCTTGATTTTTCATCTTAGCTTTTCAATCTTATGCCCAGATCTTCTAGACTAGGGACCTCTAATTCTTTAGACCCCGAACTAGAAAGAACTCTGCATAGGATACGAAAGCTATTCAACGAAATCTCAAAAGCTTCTGATACTTCAAGTTTAGACCGTATTCGTGAGAAATACTCGGATATTCTATCTAATCTTGCAGGAGAAGAAGATTCATTCTCATCTCTATTCACAAAAACCACTCAATCTTCATTCCATCTTCACCTTCACATTAGGAAATGGTTCGACTTTCCGACCATTCCAAACCCACCGCAGAAACATTTCCAAGGGGTATTACTACACCCCAAATCGAAGCCCAAAACTTTGAAATCAAACCTGCCTTCATCAACCTTATAGAAAGAAGCCAATTTAGTGGCAATGCCACAGAAGATCCCAACCTTCACATCCAAAACTTCTGTGACTATTGCTCCACTATCAGACAAACTGGAGTCACCCAAGGGCAAATTAGAGAGATGCTCTTCTCATTTTCTTTGAGGGGTAAGGCAAAGTTGTGGATACATAACCTTGATAAGGTTACATTAGGTATAACCGATTGGGAGAGTTTAGCTCTTGCCTTCTACCAAAAGTACTTTCCTCCCGAAAAGACCGCTTTGTTGAGAAGTCAAATCACTGGTTTCCAACAAGGGGACGATGAAAGCCTATATGAAGCCTGGGAGAGGTACAAGGATTTACAAAGAGAGTGTCCTCATCATGGGTTAGATTCATGGTTCCTTGCCATCACATTCTATAATGGGTGTTATATAGAGTCCCGTCGAATCCTGGATTCTGCTAACAATGGAAGATTTGATCAAATCAATGTTGAAAATGCTCACAATACCATTGAATCCATGGCAATTCACGATTCTCAATATAGAAATTCCCGCTCCATACCATCGAAATCTAAGCAAGAAGACCCCGCTTTAACACTTTTACAAGCCCAAGTAGCTCTTCTCACACAAAAGCTAGAACAACTCCAATCCTTTACATTTCAACAGAGTGACAATGGTGTACGTAAACTTGAAGCCATAATGCTGCAATTAGCTCAAAGGCAAGACACCATGATAGTTCAATTCCAAGAGAGCGATCAAGCTAAGGATGCCGCCATCAAATTGTTGGAAGCTAAAATTTCCCAATTTACCTCTTCTAATACCCACCAGGAGCAAGGGCAGCTGCCTTCACAATGTTACCAACCTCACGAAACTGTAAATGCCATTTCCTCGAGAAGTGGTAAGCATAATGACGAGCCAGTGGTTGTTAATGTTGAAGCTAAGGTGCCTATGTCAAAAGGCAAAGAGCCCGAGATTCCTATTGAGATCAAGGTCCCATTTCCCGAAAGATTAGCAAAGCACAAGGAGGAGGCAAAGTATGGTAAATTCCTTGACGTCGTTAAAAACTTACAGGATAGTGTTGATTCTCTTGCAGGTGATCATACTAAAAGCACTACTGCTAAAAGTGCTAGAAGGGGCTATTCCCGGAAAAGCTTGGCATGGATGGAAAATGTAAAGAACGTTATGAAAATGAGCTTGGATGATAGTGAGCTTAAAGATAAAGGATGATTTCAGAGAAAGAAATGGAGTCTAGCAAGACTTTTTAAATTGCGCTTCTCGGGAGGCAACCCGTGTTCCTTTTCTTTTTGCATTTTTATTTTTGTATTCCCTTTTTCGTTTTTAGGATTTATTTTGCAGATGAAAGAGTTTTTGAAGAATCTATAAAGACCTTCCTTGTCAAGTCCAAAAGACTAGCTTGGGGGAGTCCGCGCTGACTAGTAAGCTTCACTCTTCTTTCATTTGTCCTTTTTCCCATTAAGCATCTCATTGCATATTTTGTCTTTGTGCTCACATTGAGGACAATGTGATGTTTAGCTTGGGGGAGGGATTGCATTTTCCCATTTTGCATTTTAGTTTTGAATAAAAGAAAGAGAAGATTTTTGAGAAAATTTAAAAAAATTTTGAACACAATTGAATGTTTTTCATGCTTTGCTTGCTTGTTTACTATGCTATCATGTTACATTTCTTAAACTTAGAGCTTTCAAAAGATAATGATTCAATATTCATTGAATTGTGCATACATGGGGAAGTCTTGTACACAGTAGGCATAGAATGAATCTATAGATGAGTACGCTTGATCTTGACATTTGGCAAGTTACATATATTGTAAGGTAGAACCTCCTTAGGCTGGTACATCTATACCCAGTCTCATTTAGGTGTGTGTAGTTCTCCTTGTGATGTGTGTCATGTCAAAACGCATAAGTATGGTTCTCATTTCATTCCTATAAGCATTGCATTCATGATTCACTAAGATTTGAAGCCTTTTTCACTTTGAATTACACCTCAAAATTAACGCCTTCATACAAATGCTTCACAAAATAATAGCTACATACAAAAACTGCCTACCTTTTGAGCTAGTAGTTAGACTATGGTGTATGGGTGCTCTTTTGAGAAGATTTTGTTCCTTAATGACAAAGTGAATTTGGAGAACGAAAAATATTCAAGAAGTGATGTTCAAAATAAAAGAAAAGAAAAAAAAGAGAAATAGAAAAAGAAAAAAAATGAAAAAATCGAAAGAAAAAGAGAAAAAAAGAAGAAATAAAAGAAGTTGTGAGTATCTCCTCAAAATGTCAAATCAATAGAAGGAGTTTACCCTTATGTTTCGTGTGTAATAAGCCAATTGTTACTTCTGGCTTCATCTTTTGTTTTGTGGGAAATTCACCGAAAGTTTGGATTGAGTAATCATTTATCATTGGTCAGTTGCTAGCTCATTCTAACCTTCACATGACCATAACTGTTTGTCCACCTTTCACCCATTTCCCAAAGCCTTCTTCATTACTTTTTCGGCTTCTTTTCTATGTGCATTGTGATCTTTGACTTGTGTTTTGAATTGTTTACCATATTAGACTGCGGACACATTTTCATAAGTCGTAGATAGGTGAGTGTCTCAAACATTTACACATAAAGAAATCACCTTTTACATACATTGAGTGTTCGAGTGTACCGTGAGAGTCCATTTGTCAAAAGATCATGCAAGAGCCGAAATTCTATAGTGAAATTCTTAGTGCTACGCCGTTATGTAAATCTCAGCCATGTTTATGTATCATTCTTGTGACACCCTCAAATTTGCGGAAAGAAAAAAATAATTTAAATACATAAAAGAGATATGATAATACATAACGAAGGTGTCATAAAATAAAAAGGTCATTACAAAACGGAAATAATATTATACAAAAGAAATATACAAGACGGGAGACATATCTCCCGTATAAATACGAAATAAAAAGAGTGTATAATAATATACAATCTAAGAACCGAATATAGGTCCAAGGTAAATACTTCGCTCGCTAGCTCGTCAATGTACCCCAAATATGCATCACCACCTGTTCGACCGCATTAAATATAAACACGGAAGCCACAGTCAGTGGTGAGTAACTCCGAGTTCTCCCAGCCACGAAATGTCGAGTTTAATGAAACATGAATAACATAAAAGCAATGTTTATGGAAAATACAAAACTTAAACATATATGATATGCTTTTCATGTTATGAAACAGATAACTAACAAATAACCTAGCATGTGACAGCTATCATGTGAGACCGATATAAACATAACTCTATGTAGGGAAAGCTGGTATCTAGCTTCAGATGTTCCTTCAGAAACATGGCCGTTATCACTCAAACCCTAATCAACACGCAATCATGTGAATCAGTTAACAATCGGGAATCCAAACTCTATCAATCTTAGCCGGCTTGCATCTCACCTTCTAAAACTCATAGAATCATACAAACATGAAAGACAAATACTTCTACAAACATGCATAAGTTCTTAGCCCAGTCAATAGTCGACTTCTGTAACTCGAGGCTATACCACAAGGTAGGAACACATCCTAGTCCTAGACTGATCAGACCTAGCGACAACAGCTATTCCGTTCCCCGTCCCATGACATAACCGTCTATGAGAAACTCTACTAGGCGACCCCCTAAGCAGAGATGGCTAGTACTTAAGCTGGTTCCAACCCCAAAACGGATTAGGCAACCATGCCCCGACTTGGATATAAACCCACCAAGCCGAGACACAACAGCTATCAAGCGGCAAACTCCGTATGCTCGTTAAAGATAGTACGGCCTATCAATGTCATGGTCCAAGATACTCATTTAGAATTAGAATGGTCAAGACGCCATATACTCATAATTCTCTATGGGTACTTAGTCAACACGACACCAACCATATAATTAAACAGTCACGTAAACCATTTCCTAACATGTGACTAATTGCATATAAATCATAATCAAATAACATATCGCCTCATATCTACTAAGGCTAATTCATTAATTAAATACAACCTTACTTGAAGACAAATCCCCGACCCGAGTCCGCGACGGGTCATCAGTCAAAACGGGGCTGACTAGATCTTAGTTTGACCAAACCCGTTGGATCAAACCGGCTAGAAACAGAGTCTTTTCCACATAGACATAAAATCAACATATTCATTTCATGTTATTTTATTAAGACTTCTAACATGTGAATTATTATATCATACCCCAAACCCCGTTTGACTAAAAGGATATTAAATTAAACTACGATCTCGTCTTATAATTTCTAACATGTGAGAAATAATAATTTAATGAAAAACCTTTTTAATTAAATATTTTACTTATTAATATTTCTCGCTTGCTAATTATTACAAAACGCGATAAAACTGACGATAACTCAAAAACCGTCACAAGTCCCAAAGTGGGACCCACGGGCTGAGTTGGGCCGGACCCACATGGGCCTGATTTGGGCCTCACGGCCTGATTTGGGCTAAATGGCTGTTTTGCTTTAATTTTCTAAAAACCGTTTTCCAATATTTCCCGCATGCTTTAACATACTTAAAATCCGTCAAAACAACAACCAATTAATAACATCGACACAACCCAAAGACCAAAACCCGGACCCACCATGGACCAACCCAGACCGGTCTGAACCGGCCTGGACCGGCTGGTCTGGTCTGGTTTGGCCCCTCCTCCACGGTTCACACAACCAAAGCAACAACCCCAATTTCCAATTAATTCTAACATGTTTTTAATTACTAACATCCATTTTTAAACATCCAATTTAACCACCCAACATGCAACAATCATCATCATGAAGAAATCATAAAAATATAACAAGGACACCAACATATTCATAAATTCCTACCAACATAATAAAATCAACCACTTATCATGTTAACTAACTAAAATCATAAAAACCAGAATCATATGACAAAAACTAAAGATGAACCAAAAACTAAAGTAAACCAAAGCTATGTAACATATATCCGTCGAGTAACTCGGAATCGTTACCTTAGCTAGCTAAACTCAAGTAGCACCAAAATAATAAGAACTAAGAACTAAGAAACCCGTCTTCTAGTCTTCTCCTAAGATATACGAGTCACCAAACTCGTCTTCAAAATCTTCCCCTATAAGAAATGACAAGAAAAACATTATTAGAACTTAAAATATGATTTTCCATAATTAAAGTTTTGAAAACGATTTTGTCGGAATTGGAAATAAAACGTACTTGAAGATGGGGAGCGAAGAGGAGGTCCTAGAAATATAAGTTAGGACGGATTTAATTAAGAAATGAAGGTTTTATGAAGGTTTTGCTCAAGAACGATGAAGAACAATTGAAGAACGACGAAGAACACGAAGAACGATTAAAGAAAGCGATATTTTGATCTTATTTTGATTTGTTGTAAAGTGAAAAGTTGTTTGTGAGTAAAGTGGGGTGAGGAGTGTCGTGTAATATAGAGCAAACTAGTGAGTTGGGTTTTGAAATTGTGGTTATGTAATTGACCCGGTATAATAATTATATTACCGTAATTAATTAGATATTAAGTTAATTGAATTAAATATCAAGATATTATGTTATTATAATGAAAAGAAATAAAATATCAAGGCTAAGAGAGGACGAAAAACCGTGTGGTATGGGTGATATCGGGTCAGTTTTGTAAACGATTTGCGTAATTTTCGTTAACTGATCGATAAAGTAAATAAATATCTAGATATTATTATTAGTTTAATCAAAAGAATTAAAATATCTAATGTGAGTGGAAAACGATGACCTGGCGCGTGACTCATGCCAAAGTCGAGTTTCGGTTTCGTTTCGCGCTTTACGATGAGTCGGGAATAGTTAAATAACGTTCGGTTAAAACCGTAAACGTTATTCTTTAAATTCCGAATAAATTCAAAATAATTATATTAAATTATGATAAATCTTAATAAATCTAAATAAAAATAAATCAAAAATATTATTTTTTTAAATAAAATTTCGGTCTTCAAACTTATGAGACGAGTCGGGAAAAAGTCAACGGAAGTCAAAGTTGACTGAAAAGTCGAGAAAAGTCGAAGATGACTTAAAAGTCAAGAAAAGTTTAGGACGACTTAAAAGTCAAGAAAAAGTCAATGACGACTTTAAAAAGTCAAGGAAAAGTCAAAGACGACTTAAAAGTCAAGAAAAGTCAAAGATGACTAAAAACGGTCTTTTCATGAAATCTCTCAGAAATTCCAAATACGAACGCGGAATTTCAAAATAAGACTCGGAACAAAAATTCCTATTTTAAAAAAAACTTAAGTTCTACTGAAAAGTGTTAGTAAATATTTTTACTAGAAAAATTGGCATTTTTCGGGTTGTTACAAATATGCTCGGATTCGGTCACGCAATATCGGTATCCTACGGGTCAACTAAGTCAGTCAATCTATCAAAGAGAAGGGCAATGGTTTTCTCCTCTCGGTCTCAAACCACCCTAGGGATTTTCCTAATTAACTCTCGTCCTCTTAGGAGTCACCTATCAATTCTAAGCAAGCCTTTCCCTTCCAATCTCTCGATCCAGGTCGGGGTTAACTACCTAGCTAGTCTTCTGCGTGCACTCATTCGACTAACCTTAATTAAATTGCTTAGATTGATTCTCCAATTCAAGACTAACTAAAATACTCTATCCTATCATGCCTTTACTACAGTTTTCCTCATCCTAACATACAAGGGAATTAGCTACTCATGCTATTAATGATGCTAATAAAGACAGTTGAACATATGACATTAAACATGATATAATCGTGATTAACAAGCATAAAAACAATAACGCAGCAATTAAGAAAGGTAAACAGTAATCAAGACTAAAATAAAGATTAAGAATAAAGGAGAGAAAGAGTTTACAATCTTAGCGAATCCGGCGTAAAGAACAAATCCACGTCGATGATAAACCGAATGTAAACTAAAGATTAGTAAAGTTCAGAAACTAATGTTTAATGATTAGTGCCTGCTAATAATCGATGATCATTCTAATGACAAAAATAAGAGTCTTATATAATGCATAACACGACTCTAAACCCTAATTAAGCTACGGACTTAAGGCCCGTGATGGATTCCACTCGATCGAGGGAATATTCCCTTTGATCGAGGTCTTTATTTGAAGATGTCAGTTGATCGAGGACTTCATCCTCTCTATCGACCAACTCTTCTACAACTTCCCCTCGATCGAGCAGATGACAGCTCGATCGAGGTCTTCTTCACTTCAACTCTCCTCGATCGATCAAATAGATAGTCGATCGAGGTCTTCTGGCCTGGCATATAATGTTAGTCATGACTTTGGCTTGATTGTGAACGATCTCACGCTTTCCCATGCAAGAGCCTCTCTCCCGTTCCTTTCATTCTCCTAAATGTATGCAAAGTGGATTGTTTTGGCTCGGTTTCTGCTACTACGCAGCTTGTACCTACAAAATGGTCATGAAAGTACAAAGTAGCCAGATAGGGGCATATGGTGACATAATATCACCTAAATGACATAGAAATGCGTGCATAAATGGACTAAAAAGTCTATATAAAATACACGCATCAAACTTCCCCAAACCAAACCTTTGTTTGTCCTCAAGCAAACTAAATGCAGCTATATGGAACTAAATGAACCTAGGGGAATGGAGTAAGTCTCAGAGCTAGGTATAAGTCAACGCTAAACCGTTTAATGCACTCATTCAATCGCTACAAAGCTTAATACGAAAGTGGACGAATTTATACAATCTTGGAAATAAATTAGACTTTCGACCCTGCAAGACTCAACCAAATTCGGACTCTCACGGGTCACTCTTCTCTCAACAAGAAAATGGTAAGTAAATATGTATAAAAAAAGAGAAGAAAATATAGTCACTCACCTAGACTATGACCGACACAACATGCATGGCTAACTAATATGAAAGATGATTCAAGCACCGTACACACGCATAACCACCGTTCAAGGACTATCACGTGCCGAACATTTGCAAGGATATGGATATGTGAGGCTAATTGGTAAGAAGGGGCAAAACAATTAATGGAAATGTGAGGGTAAATAGCCAAGCTAGTTCCTAACAAGACCGTAATAGAACTCGTTCCATTCTTCCAACTATCAAAAATTAAGCTCGATGCCTTAACATCTTTAGGCATATACAACACAAATCCCATAAAACACCTCGACAAATAATAATAAGCATAGGAGATGTAAATAACAAAAACTTCAGCCAATTATTTTTTCTCATTATATTGTTTTTCATTTTCCATTTTTTTTTTCTCTTTCTTTCTTGGTTGATCGAGGAAAAACCTCTCGATCGAGTGGAATAAGTCACATATACAAAATGTAGCATCGTGTATGCGTTCAGGGCAATGTTTTATCCCGTGGATGCCTTTTAATCATACTTGCAGGGACACGGTGCTTGTGCGTGTCATTTACCGTGAGAGATGTCATCAACGTATTGTACGTTTGGAATGGATGATAATATGATTGGTTTATTCGTGATCTTTGCATGACTTGGCATGGTTTGGTTGTCGAGTCTCAGTCTTATCAAACTTATGCCGCTAACGGTGAGATGCAAGCCCTAGTGAGTGCATATGGTTGCCTAAGAGTGTCTTCCCCGAGTCTTTCTATCATATGATGGTTACGGATTTGTACTTCGTATGCTCTTATCTTTATATATTGAATTGCCTATTTATCCTTCTCGTATTTCACATTTATATCTATATACGCATGCTTCTACTTTTGTATTTCAGTTTATGTACGTTTAATGTGATATGGCTGGGAGAACCCGGAGTTACTCCCCACTGATTGTGGCGTTCATGTTTTTCATGAATGAACATGTTGCTTGATTGGATGGCTTTTTGCTGTGGTATTTTGGGTTCGGGTGTGAGCTAGCGGGCGTTGGCCTGGATGAGTCACCTCTAGACGTTGTTTAGCTAGTTGCTAATAACTTTGATGTTGGATAGCATTTTGAGAGACTACGTCTCTTGTAGTATTTTATACTTTGGTTTGTAATTATTTGACATTCCTCGTACCTTTCCTTTAGCATGAAAAAAGTTTTAAAAACACCTTATTTTTCGCTAATTAAATCACATGCTTGTATGTTTTATTTCCGCATTCGCGAGGGTTGTCACAGTTGGTCTCAGAGCTTTATCGCTCCCGACGCACATACGTTAACCCTAAACTTAAACTACTTGACCTTGAAATAATAAACGAGAGATGGGTAGAAGTTAATGACTTTACTTGGTAGTCTATTTTTTTTATGCTAAGTGTTAGGATTAACTTGTTTTGTTTTTGTTTCTTATGAAGATGGTTAGACCTCGAGTAGTAGAGAACGTTATGCTAGAAGCTCTTATGCAAGTGTTGAAAAATCAACAAGATGCGGCTATTGCTCAAGACAACCAAGTTCCCCCTCGTAGAGAAGATAACCACCAAGGAGGAAACGCTTGGGTGGCAAGCCAAATAGCTAGGAGTAAGATTATACCTTACGGTGGAGAGCCGAACCCTACCGAGCTATCGGAATGGTTCCGAGAAATGGAGAAGCAATTTAATTTATACCAAGTCCGTGAAGAGGACAAGGTAATGATTGCAAAGCACTTCCTTGTAAGGGAAGCAGATAATTGGTGGGCGATTACTAGCGCCACCGCTACTCTTGAAGATGATTTCAATTGGGCTTGTTTCAAAGCTCTAGTTGAAGGTTGATTTTATCCTAAGGAGCTCAAGCAACAAAGGCTCAAGGAATTTATTGACTTCAAGCAAGGTAACTTGTCGGCACAAGACTTCACTACGGAGTTCAACAAGCTTGCTCACTTTGCTCCGAGGCTTATCAAAGATGACGAGGACCGGGGTTTCTACTACCGTAACAAGCTTAGTGCTTTACTTCAAAGTAAAGTGAGGAGGAATACTACTTCCTTTGGGGATTTTTATGATGATTCTCTATGGGCCGAGAATTCCATTAAGGCCATCAATGATGAAGCTATGATGATGAATCCCTCCCCTTCTTTCACTCCTAGGCCTAATTTCTATGGGAAGAGACCGTTTACTCCGTCTTCTTCCAAATCTTATGCTAACAAGAGGAGATTCAATCCTCCTTCAAATGCAAGTGCAAGAGCTCCCGCTCCTTTCATTCCTCAAGCTACTTCTAATGTGGCTCATAGGCCTTATGCTTCTCAAGCTCAAGCTCAAGGTCGTCAATGTAACCGTTGTAGACAACCACACCACCCCGGTGTATCGTGTTCCAACCGACCTTATATTTGCTTCTTTTTCCAAAAGGGTGGTCACCGTTATGAGGATTGCCCCGATCGTAAGTTGCCCCCTCCAATTGCCAAACCTAAGGGTTCTATCTTTGTTATGAGCCGAGCCGAAGCCGATGCTCATCCGGAGATAATTACGGGTATGTTCTCAATCTTAGAGCAACCGTGTCTTATTCTATTTGATATTGGTGCTTCTATGTCCTTTGTGTCTTCGACTTATGCTAATAAATTAACAATCGAGCCTACTTCTAGTGAGGATACTCCCATATCCTTACCATCCGGAGAAATTAGCTCTTGTTCTACTCTTTATCCTAATGTTCCAATATCTATTTCGGGTGCTATCTTTCCCGCAAATCTCCTTAAGTTTCCCCTAGGAGAGTTCGATATAATTCTAGGTATTGATTGGTTAGCATTATAACATGCTAGGTTTGAGTGTAGAGGTCAAAAGATTTATTTAAAGAGTCATTTAGGAGTTAGAATAACCTATAAGGGATCTCATCCCCGAAAGGGTGTGTCTTTGATTTCCGCAATGAAGTTGGTAAGTATGGTAAGAAAGGGTCTCCAAGCATACTTGTGTGTTGTGACTTCTACTACTACCTCCTTACCGAATATTGAAGATGTGCCTATAGTTCGTGAATTTGTTGATGTATTCCCTGAAGACTTGCCCGGGATTCCTCTCGAGCGTGATGTTGAGTTTTCTATTGATCTTGTACCTGGTTCCGGACCCATAGCCAAAGCTCCTTACCGTATGGCTCCAACCGAGTTGAAAGAGTTATGGAAGCCGCTTGATGATATGATTGAGAAGGGTTTTATTCGACCAAGTGCCTCACCTTGGGGTGCTCTCGTTCTCTTTGTGAAGAAGAAAGATGGTTCCATGAGGCTTTGTATTGATTACCGTGAGTTGAACCGAATTACAATCAAGAATAGGTATCCTTTTCCAAGGATTGAAGATTTGTTTGATCAACTAAAGGGTGCTTCTACTTTTTCCAAGATTGATTTGAGATCCGGTTATCACCAAATTCCCGTTCGTGATGTTGATATTCCGAAGACCGCTTTTAGTACAAGTTATGGTCATTATGAGTTCAAGGCGATGCCATTTGGATTGACAATTGCTCCCGCTATTTTCATGGATCAAATTAACCGCACATTTAGTGAGTACCTTGACAAGTGTGTGGTGGTGTTCATTGACGACATCCTTATTTTTCCAAAACCGAAGAAGAGCATGCTATTCATCTAAGGACTATTTTGGGTGTTCTTCGTCGTCAGAAGTGGTTTGCCAAATTCTCCAAGTGCGAATTTTGGTTACCTAAAGTGTCTTTTCTTGGGCATGTAATTTCTAAAGAAGGTGTAATGGTGGAATTTTCGAAGATTGAAGCCGTTGTTGATTGGAAGAGTCCGACTGATGTTAGAGAAGTTCGAAGTTTTCTTGATTAGCTGGTTATTACCGTAGATTTGTCAAAGATTTGTCAAAGCTTGCTAGACCGGTGACTCAATTATTGAAGAAGGAAACCAAGTTCGTATGGAATGAAGCTTGTGAAGCCGCTTTTTAAGAGTTAAAAAAAAGGTTAACTACCGCTCATGTGTTGACTTTGCCTGAAGATGGTGTAGACTTTGATGTCTATTGTGATGCTTCCAAGATGGGATTGGGTTGTGTACTTATGCAAAGTAGGAAAGTGGTTGCTTATGCTTCGAGACAGTTGAGAGTTCATGAAGTGAACTATCCTACTCATGATTTGGAATTAGCCGCCGTTGTTCATGCTTTGAAGGTGTGGAGACACTAACTTATTGGTGTTCATTGTCGTATATTCACCGATCACAAAAGTTTGAAGTACATATTTACTCAAAAGGAGTTGAATATGAGACAAAGAAGATGGTTGGAATTGGTGAATGATTATGATTTTGAGTTGTTATACCATGAAGGGAAGGCTAATGTTGTTGCCGATGCTCTTTGTAGAAAAGCTTCTCATGCATTAAATGTTATGCGGGTATTACCCGATGATCTTTGTGTTGAGTTTCGAAAGTTGAAGTTGGAATTCGTGGAGCGTGGATTTGATTATGTTGGTGCTATGACTGCCGAACCTGTTTTTCTCCGTGAGATCCGCGAAAACCAAGTTGATGATCTTACCTACAAGTCTATTCAAGCTAAACTTCTAGAAGGAAAAGCCAAAGATTTCAAGTTTGATGACAAAGGTGTTCTTCGATTCCATGGACGTTTGTTTGTTCCTAATGCTCTTGACTTGAGAAAGCGAGTTCTTGATGAAGCTCACCTTTCCCCTTATTCTATTCACACCGGAGGTGATAAGATGTACAAAGACTTGAAGCTACAATTTTGGTGGCCGATTTTGAAAGACAATGTTGTGTCTTATGTTGGAAGATGTCTTACTTGCCAACGAGTGAAGATTGAACACAAGAGACCCGGTGGATTGCTACAACCTTTGGATATTCCACTATGGAAGTGGAAATCTATTTCTATGGTCTTTGTTATGGCTTTGCCAAGGACCGTTGGAAGTAAAGATGCCATTTGGGTTATTGTTGATCGTTTGACCAAGTGTGCTAGATTTATTCCGATCAAAGAGACTTGGAGTTTGGATCGTTTAGCCAAAGCCTATGTTGATGAGATTGGTAGATACCATGGTGTTCCCAAGGAGATTATATCCGACCGAGACCCGAGATTCTGTTCGATATTTTGGAAAGCTTTACAAGAAGCCATGGGTAGTAAATTGTTGATGAGTACTGCATTTCATGCCGCTACCGATGGTCAGACCGAGAGGACTATTCAGACTTTTGAAGACTTGCTTAGGGCTTATGCACTCGACTTCCAATCTAGTTGAAAAAGAGTCTACCATTGGTGGAGTTTTCTTACAACAATAGTTATCATGCCTCGATCAAGATGGCTCCATATGAAGCTCTTTATGGAAGAAAATGTCGAAGTCCTATATGTTGGAATCAATTGAGTGATGTTCGTGACTTAGGTCCCGATGTTCTTGTTGAAACTATTGATCATGTGAAGGTCATTCGCGATAGAATAAAAGCCGCTCAAGACAAAAAAAATCTTATGCCGATATCCGAAGAAGATCGTTAGAATTTGAAGTTGGAGATAAAGTGTTCTTGAAAGTATCTCCAATGAAGGGTGTTAAACGGTTTGGTGTTAAGGATAAATTGAGCCCGAAATACATTAGACCCTTTGATATTGTGAAAAGGATTGGTGCCGTTGCTTACAAGTTGGACTTGCCCCCAAATTTGGCTAAGGTTCATGATGTATTCCATGTTTCTCAATTGAGAAAGTATGTTAGTGATCCAAGCCATGTCTTTCAATCGGAAATGCCCGAGCTTGAACCGAGTTTGTCCTTTGAAGAGAAGCCGATCCGCATCCTAGATCGCAAGGATAAGAAGTTGAGAAGTAAAGTGGTTCCTTTAGTGAAAATCTTGTGGAGATGTGCCAATGTTGAAGAAGAGACTTGGGAAACGGAAGCTTCTATGCGTAGTAAATATCCAAGCCTATTCGTTTAAGGTATCTTTCTTTCGCTCAAGTTTCGACGGCGAAATTTTTTAAAAGGTGGGGTGATTGAAACACCCGCAAATGTACCCTATTTTTATAGTAAAAATATTATACGGATACTTTTCAGCGAAATTTAGTTTTAGTTTAGAATTAAATTTCCCGTGTCTAGTTTAGAATTTCCGAGTTCGTATTTGGATTTTACGCGAGATTTCGAGTAAGTTACGTCTTAAGGCGTAATGGGCTTTTTCACATATGTTTTCCACTTACTCCTTCATATACTCCCTCATAACCCTAACTCCCTCACATTCAATCTTCTTCTTCCTCACCAAGTAAACCCCAAAACCCTAACCTCCATATTTGATCAAACTTAGAATCGTCACTACTCATTCATTTCTCGCTTAAATTCGCTCAAGTTCGTCTTATTTTTTCCCTCTCATCGTCCTCTATCCGTATTGGTAATAAAATTTTCGTCTTTCTCGCTTTTCAATTTATCCGTCTTTCTCAAGGTGAATTATATTCATCTTTTATTATCTAATTGTAGGTGGTGACCTCCAAGACCCCGAAAAAGACTACTTCTTGAGAGAAGAGGACATTGACGCGGAGTGAAGACGCGAAAAGGTAACGGTGAAAGGTTACTCGATATCATTTACGTGTTTTTATGTGTTTTCTATGTTTGTAATCGTATTTAGAATAAGATTAGTAATCATAGGAATCGTATTGTTGATGATGGTTGTTGTTAGTTGATAATTTACAATGAGAATTGATGATTTGTGATGTTAGATGATGATTGTTGGATGTTGAACCTTAGTGAGAATTGTGATTTTCGTGCATATTGGACCCCAGCCGGCCGACCGGCAGCCGGTCAGCTGACCGGCTGGGGAGTGGCTGTATATTATTTATGTTACGTAATAATTTGTGCATGAATTAAGTCTCAGCCAGCCAACCGGCAGCCGCTCAGCCAACCGGCAGCCGCTCAGCCGACCGGCTGAGACACACCTCACTTTGCCTTTGTTTTTCTCGTATGTCTTTGGTCCCAGCCGGGTAGCCGGCAGCCGGTCCATTTGACCGGCTGGGACACACTGCATTTTGAATTGTTTTCAATTGTTACTACGGGTGCCAGCCGGGTAGCCGGCAGCCGGTCACCTTCACCGGCAGGCACACGCTGCCAAATCATATGCACTTCTTACTTATGTTTTCATTTATAATATTTCCGATGGTTCGTTTATCGTATAAATTTACGTAATGACTTTAAATATAAATGTTTCGAATATATGATATTCCATTCGCTTGTATCGCATGTTTTGTGACGGTTTTTCATATGTCCCACTTTGAGTCGGTTTTACACATGTTACGGTTTGAGCACTAATTTTCTATGTGCTTTGTACTCTCATTCCCTTGGCTACCTCCACGTTTGTAAGGCTGGAATGTCGGAACGGGGAGCGTATCGGTACTGCTTAATTGCATGTGTTAGTGGGCATATGACGACGTTGTTGGGCGGCGAACGCTTTGCGTTGATCGACCTGGCCGTCAAATGTTGTATACTTGCGAGGTGGTGTCATTGCATGTAGCGTACCGCTTGTTGTGAGGCTTGTGCTCTTTTCCGCCACTTTCGTGAAGGTTGACCGAATTTGGGGTACTCGGCGTCTATGATTGACCGAGTCTTGGATGCGAAATTTCATTGCATGTTGAATCGGAAAACGTTTATTCCGAGAGTCTGGCCAGGTTTAGACTAGGACCGTATTATTATCGTCGTCCTACCGGGAGGAAATTAGTCTACATATACGAAATGTAGCATCGTGTATGCGTTCAGGGCAATGTTTTATCCCGTGGATGCCTTTTAATCATACTTGCAGGGACACAGTGCTAGTGTGTGTCATTTACCGTGAGAGATGTCGTCAACGTATTATACGTTTGGGATGGATGATTATATGATTGGTTTATTCGTGATCTTTGCATGACTTGACATGGTTTGGTTGTCGAGTCTCAATCTTATCAAACTTATGCCGCTAACGGTGAGATGCAAGCCCTAGTGAGTGCATATGGTTGCCTAAGAGTGTCTTCCCCGAGTCTTTCTATCATATGATGGTTACGGATTTGTACTTCGTATGCTCTTATCTTTATATATTGAATTGCCTATTTATCCTTCTCGTATTTCACATGTATATCTATATATGCATGCTTCTACTTTTGTATTTCCGTTTATGTACGTTTAATGTGATATGGCTGGGAGAACCCGGAGTTACTCCCCACTGACTGTGGCGTTCATGTTTTTCATGAATGAACAGGTTGCTTGATTGGATGGCTTTTTGCTGTGGTATTTTGGGTTCGGGTGTGAGCTAGCGGGCGTTGGCCTGGATGAGTCACCTCTAGACGTTGTTTAGCTAGTTGCTAATAACTTTGATGTTGGATAGCATTTTGATAGACTACGTCTCTTGTAGTATTTTATACTTTGGTTTGTAATTATTTGACATTCCTCGTACCTTTCCTTTAGCATGTAAAAAGTTTGAAAAACACCTTATTTTCCGCTAATTAAATCACATGCTTGTATGTTTTATTTCCGCATTCGTGAGGGTTGTCACCAGACTTGGCTAATTGAAGTAAATAAAACACACAAACACAACTATATGCTCAAAAGACGGATTTAGCAAACCCTAATTCGAAAAAATAAAATTTTGAGTCTAAAACGCAAGAAAGACGGAGCAATTAGCAATATAATAGTGATTAATTACTAAAGAACAAAGCTAGGAAGAAACAAACAATGAATTAGAAGCACAAAATTGAAGAAATAAGAAGCAAACCCTAAATCACGTTTTGGGCAAAATGAGGGAGCAAGAACACCAATTTCTTCACAAATTGCACTTAAAACAAGTAGAATAATGATTGTTGATGCTAGTTTGATGATGAATTGATGATTTGAATGAGTTTGAAGGAGTGTTATGAGAGAATAAGGGTGAGGGAGAGAAGAAAGAGCCGAAATAATGAAGAAGAATGAAATAAAAATTGGGGAAAACCTGTATTTAGGGTGTCGAGGCTGGTCTGAACCGAGCGACTCGATCGAGCAGTCCAAAATTTTCAGATTTTTTAGTGCTGCTTGTTCTCGGGTAGAAAGTGTGCACAAAAAACTCGATCAAGCAAGGCAGGCCTGCTCGATCGAGCAACCCTCAAAATGACAAGTTTTTTCTCGTGTTCTCATTATTTTCGTTCTTTCTTTTCTGTTCTTCATTATTAAAGCGACTTCCAATTTTGTTTTGGCTGCAAACACTCGATAAAATTGTTAGATCGCTCCGTCACCGCACTCAAGAAAGCACAACTATATTAACTATCCAAACTAAATCTAATTAAACTATAACATTAATAACTAAGCTAGTCGAAATAAAATTTTCAAATGAAGTACAAGTAAATGTCGGGTTGCCTCCCGGTTAGCGCTGGTTTATATTGGTCCCGCACGACCGTGTTACCTCAAAGTCATGGGGTTTTATCAAGAGTGAAGAGGTCGACGGCCTCTATCACTCCTATAAATGCTCCATCATAATATATTTTCAAGCGTTGACCATTGACTTTGAAAATTTCACCCTTGTCGGTTTGTAGAGTAACCGACCCAAACTTGTTCACCTCGGTAACTGTGAACGGTCCTGACCATCTGGACTTGAGTTTACCTGAAAACAAACGCAAACGGGAGTTAAATAATAATACTTTATCACCAACTTTAAATTCCCGCTGCAGGATATGCTTGTGATGCCACTTCTTTGTCTTCTCCTTGTAAACCCGAGCACTATCATAGGTATGCAATCGAAACACATCGAGCTCGTTCAATTGCATAAGTCGTTTCTCACCCGCCAGTGAGGGATCCATATTAAGCTCTTTAATGGCCCACATAGCCTTATACTCAAGTTCAACCGGTAGATGGCACGCCTTGCCATAGACTAACCGTATGGAGAAGCACCGATTGAAGTCTTAAAAGCAGTTCTGTAAGCCCATAAAGTGTCATCGAGCTTACGACTCCAATCTTTCCTGGATTTACTCACAACTTTCTCAAGGATAGACTTAATCTCCCTATTAGAAACCTCTACCTGGCCACTTGTCTGCGGATGATAACTTAACCCCCGACGATGACTAACACCATATTTCTTCAATAAAGAGTTAAGATGACGTTCATTGAAATGCTTTCCTCCATCGCTAATGAGAGCACGAGGAACCCCAAATCGTGGGAAAATGATCTTCTGAAACAGTTTAACAACTGCTTTGGCATCACAAGTGGGAGTGGCAATGGCTTCCACCCATTTGGAGGCATAGTCGACTGCTACTAGAATATATTGATTACCATGGGAAGATGGGAATGGCCCTTGGTAGTCAATACCCCAAACATCGAATATCTCAACTTCCAAAATACCAGTTTGAGGCATCTCATGTCTTTGTGAAATATTACCCGTCCTTTGACGCGCGTCACAAGAACGGACAAAAGTAGTAGCATCCTTGAGAATAGTCGGCCAATAAAAACCCGACTGCATAACCTTAGAAAATGTCCTTGAGGGACCATGATGACCGCCATATGAAGAAGAGTGACAATGAGAAAGGTTAGCATGTACCTCACCCTCTGGAATACAACGTCGATAAATGCCGTCGGCACATTCCCGGAATAGATAAGGATCATCCCAAAAATACCTCTTGACATCGTGTTGAAACCTCTTCTTTTGCTGATAGGATTTATTCGGAGGCATAATTCCCCCAACCAAGAAGTTAGCATAATCGGCAAACCATGGAGTCTCCATGGTAATGGCAAGGAGATGATCATCAGCAAACGAATCATCAATGGGGATTGAATCTCCCTCTTCAAACCGTAATCGAGACAAATGGTCAGCAACCACATTCTCTGCACCTGACTTATCCCGGATCTCCAAATCAAATTCTTGTAAAATCAAGATCCAACGAATAAGCCGAGGTTTGGCTTCCTTCTTAGCCAACAAGTACTTCAGTGCTGCATGGTCAGTGTAGACTATTACCTTAGAGAACCCACAAGATAGGCTCTAAACTTATCCAAAGCAAAGACAACCGCAAGTAACTCCTTTTCAGTGGTAGCATAGTTAACTTGCGCATCATCCAAAGTTTTACTAGCATAGTAAAATTGCATGTAGCACCTTATCCTTCCTTTGCCCCAAAACAGCCCCAACTGCATAGTCACTAGCATCACACATTATCTCAAACGGCAATGTCCAATCAGGAGACTGGATAATAGGAGCTGAGATTAGAGCTTGTTTAAACCTGTCAAAAGACTTAACACACTCATCAGTAAACACAAACGAGGCATCCTTATGGAGAAGCTTAGTCAATGGTTGAGCAAATTTTGAAAAATCCTTAATAAAACGGCGATAGAACCCCGCATGACCAAGGAAACTTCTAACACTTTTAACATTCACCGGGTACGGTAATTGCTTAACCACTTCTACTTTAGCTTTATCCACTTGGATGCCTCGTCCAGACACCAAATGACCAAGTACCACCCCTTCAGTTACCATGAAGTGGCACTTTTCCCAGTTTAACACAAGATTGCTTTTCTCACAACGTTGTAAGACTTTAGTCAGATTAGCTAAACAACTATCAAAATCGGTCCCATATACACTAAAGTCATCCATAAAGCCCTCCATAATAGACTCGATATAGTCAGAAAAAATAGCCATCATACAACGTTGAAAGGTGGCGGGGGCATTACGTAATTCAAAAGGCATTCTTCGGCAAGCAAAGACACCATAAGAGCATGTGAAGGTAGTCTTCTCCTGATCGTCAGGATGAATGGGGATTTGAAAGAATCCCGAGTAGCCGTCTAGATAACAAAAATATTTATGGCACGCTAGACGCTCTAACATTTGGTCAATATAGGGAAGAGGGAAGTGGTCTTTCCTAGTGGCTACATTCAGCCTCCTATAATCAATGCACATCCTCCACCCTGTCACTAGTCTAGTAGATATTAGCTCGTTTTTTCTCATTAGTGACGACCGTAGTCCCTCCCTTTTTAGGGACTACCTGAACAGGACTGACCCACTTTGAATCAGAAATAACATAAATGATTCCTGTATCTAACAATTTCTGCACCTCTTTTCTAACTACCTCTTGCATAGTGGGGTTCAAACGACGTTGAACCTGCCTACAAGGTTTATGGTCTTCGTCTAAGTGGATAAGGTGCATACAAAAGTCAGGACTAATACCTTGTAAATCGTCAATGCTATAACCTATAGCCTTTTTGTGCCTTTTTAAAATCACCATCAAATCAGTAAGTTGGCTTTCAGATAGGCTAGCACTGACAATTACAGGATTCATCTCATGGGAATCAAGAAAAACGTATTTAAGATGAGAGGGGAGGGGTTTAAGTTCAGGTTTCTTTACCTCGGTAACCTTTGGGGGCTTACCTAAGCTATAAACCTTTTGTAACTTGCAATCCTCTCCTGTCAGCAGTTTTTCCATCTCAACTACTTCTTCACTCCATGAGCTTCCAGCTTCAGCAGTGCTGAAAATTAAGGCGATTTCCAGAGGATCTCTATTCAAACATAAAGAAAGATAGTCATCAATAGTTATATTAACAATATCGACTCTATGACATGTCTTTTCTAACATGGGATGTTTCATGGCATTATGCAAGTTGAAAGTAATAGTATCATCCCCCACTGTTAGTGTAAGTCTCTCATTCTTAACATCTATAACCGCCCCCGCAGTATGGAGGAATGGTCGTCCCAAGATGATAGGAATTTGGGTGTCCTCAGCCATATGTAAGACAACAAAGTCAACTGGTATGAAAAACTTCCCTACTCTAACCGGTACGTCTTCTAAAACCCCCAAAGGGTGTTTAATAGAACGGTCGGCCATTTGTAATGTCATGGTTGTAACAGTAAGTTGATCCATATTAAGCTTTTTGCATATAGAAAATGGCATTACACTAACACTAGCCCCTAAATCACAAAGGGCTTTATCTATGGCTAAGCAACCTATATTACAAGGAATAGAAAAAATCCCTGGATCCTTTAGCTTAGGTGGTGATCTGGATTGCAACACAGCACTGCATTCCTCAGTAAATGCAACCGTCTCCACTTCATTAAAGGACCGCTTCCTTGTCAATATATCCTTCATAAACTTTGCATAAGCCGGCACTTGAGTGATCAACTCGGTAAAAGGTACACTCACTTGCAAATTCTTCACTACCTTCATAAACCTCCCAAACTGTTTATTGAGCTTGGATTTATGTTGGCGGTGAGGAAAATGAAGTTTAATGGTAATTGGCTCGGCTTACTTTGCTTTTAAAGATCAATTGGAAGTCGTGTCATCCTGATCAGGGAATGCTCGATCGAGCGGGGGGTTGCTCGATCGAGTTTTTCTGAACAGTAACTTTCAGGAACTTTTAGAGCAGAATTATCGACTTTTTCAAGGGTTGCTCGATCGAGCAAGGGGGTGCTGCGCGATCGAGCAACCTTATTTTCATCCCCTTTTTCGCTATTTTTCAAACTTTGACCAGCAACTTCCAAGCTTCCATTGGTTTCATCCCCTATCATTTCAGGGCCTTTGTAATGGGTTCCACTCCTCAAGGTGATAGCATTGGCTTGCTCATGTGGAGGGTGTCCTTGAGGAGGAAAACTACCCGGTTGTTTATGTGGATTTTGAATTGCCAATTGGGCAATTTGAGTGTCAACCATCTTGTTATGAGCTATCAGTTGTGAGATCTGAGCATCTTGCTTTTGTTGTATCATAAGATTTTGCTGCAACATGGCTTTTAATTCCGTCATATCATTACTTGGAGGTGGTGGAGGTGGAGGTTGTTGAAAGTTTTGGCCTCCTTGATTGGAACGGTTAAAGTTACCTTTGGAATTGCGATTCTGAGGAATCACATAATATGAACCTTGTTGCTGAGGTGGCGGTGGGGTAGGATTGAGAACATTCTGCCTTCGGTAAAAGAAGTTTGGATGCTCTTTTGTCCTTTCATTGTAAAAGTTGGAGTAAGGTGTACCTTGCTTAAAGGATTGAAAGGCAAGTACTTGCTCAACCGTACTCATACACTAAACTGCATTATGCCCCATAGTACCACATCTTTTACAGGTTGGCTCTTGTTGAACCATGGCATGAACCGTTTGTTTATTTTCCAAGGACTTTGAAGTTTGTAACTCGGCAATTTTGGCAGTTAATGCCTCCAACTGAGCTACAACTGCATTATCCGAACCTCCTCTCCTTGCATTACCCCAAGGATTACCATATTCAGCAGTGTGAGTAGCCATCTCATCAATGAACTTCCTATTGGAGCCAGTGTCCTCCACAGTTAGTGCAATAACATAAATAAATCTCTATAGGTTCACAGGGTATACTTTGTATTGAAATCAATTGATTAACGTTTATCGATAACGGTTGGCTTGCTAGATAAGTTTGACGTTATTGTCATACAGATGACGGTGATCAACTGGTCCCTAAAAGTCACACCTAAAGGATGTGATTGAGAGATGTGATTATTTGAGAAAATAATCATATTGATGCCTTATTAAATGACTAAAAGGTTAGTCAGTGTTTTTGACTAAAAGGTTAGTCAATGTGATGATGATATGATTATTTAATAACGATTAAATAATGTTAGCTAAGACGAATTAACTGTAATTCGTAATTAAATATAAAATGTTATATTTAGTTGTAGTATATAATGTGAGCTTAAACGAATTAAAATGTTAATTCGTAATTAAACATAAACCGTTATATTTAATTAGCAGGATTATAAATATACCGATATTTATAATTGAAGTATATATTATACGATTGTCATAATAATTGTTATGTTAATATATCCACTGCAAAATGTTGTAATGGACCTTATTAATGTATGACAACATATTAGACAAATATAATATGTATAACATTATATTAAATGGAAGCTAATATAACCGAAAAAGAGTCCAAATACACTGAGGATTTTCGGTCAAATTGGTAACAAAATAAGAGAAAAATATCCCTTATTTTTCTCCTATGGGTGCCGTGACCTAGGGAGGTTATAGGAAGAGTTTTACTCATTCTAACTCTCTAATGAATTCATCATTAATTCACATCAAAGAAAAAGATACAGACTCTTTTCTCTCTAATTTTTCTAGCAATTACAAGGGCATATCTCGATCAGTCTTGGGTGCTACGATTAGGAGGATATCTATTTTGATATCTGTTCTTAGGCCGAATTTACGAGGACTAAAGGTTATTCCTAATCCCTTTGTTTATTATGCAATTTCGTTTATGACCTGTTAATCATATAAATCATAATTTCATTATAATCCTGTAAGATTAAAGGGATGTATACGGATATAATCCCACACTTCCAAGCATTGGCATCAGTAGTGTTATTTTGGAATCTCCCATTAGCAGCAGAATCGAGCAACGTTCTCTGATCATCATATAACCCATTATAAAACTGGTTGCATAGGAACCAAGTATCAAAACCATGATGTGGAACAGAATTGACAAGCTTTTTGAAGCGAACCCAGGCCTCATTAAAGTTCTCATTGGGACCTTGTTTGAAACTTGTGATTTGACTTCGAATGGCATTGGTTTTCTGTGGCAGAAAATATCTTTTGTAGAATTCAAGAGCCAAAGAATTCCAATCGGTGATGCCAAGTGCAGCCATATCTAACTCACCCAACCAATCTTCTGCCCCGTCTCGTAGTGAAAAGGGAAATAACACCAACTTGATCTGATCTTGCGTTACCCCACCCGTTAAAGGAATAGAGCAACAATAGTTGGTGAATTTCTCCATATGCTTAGCAGGATCCTCAGTAGGGCTCCCTCCAAACATGTTTCGCTCCACCAATGAGATATAAGATGCAGGAATCTCAAAAGTGCTATTACCCGTAGTAGGGAGTTGAAATCCCTTGGGAATAGATGCAACAGTAGGCTCCGAATGGCTGGCTAGAGTAGGCATGGTTGTAGTAGGTGCAGAAATATGTGTATCCTCTTCTAAGGATGGTTTTTCTGCGACGAATTCGGCGTAAACTGTTTCAAGCGTACTCAAGTCTTCCGCTTCTTGAATTTCCTTCCAAAAGTTTCGTCTAGCTCAGAGAGTCTTTTCTGGTTCGGAATCGTAAGGCACGAGAATGGACCTAGAACACCTGGGCATAAACAAAATCTAAAGAAAAGGATGAGAACGGTCTCAAGGAACTTAGGTTCCCTGAGACGAAAAAGACAAACTAAGTAGAAACAAACAGAAAACTGTTGCCTCCCCGGCAACGTCGCCAAATTTGATAAGGGTAAAGTCGCGTCACCTTAATCAAAGTAAACCAAATTCACAACTAACTAATAGTCAGCGGTTAGCAAGGTATCGAATCCACAGGGAGGCGGTAGTAATCTAATCTCTTAAACTAGGTTTGTCTCTAAAGTAACAATTTCGGGGTTTGAATTGGTATTTCTAAACTAATAGCAAACAATAACAATAAACGATAACTAATAGCAAATAATAACAATAACTAAAAGCAAGCAATAACAATAAAAAGTCTAAACAATAAGATGAAAGGTCTAGGGTCTCAGGTTCACTAGGATTATTGTTCAGGGGTAAAGGTGTAATCAACTATTATGCAATAAAGTTATCTAAGGTCACAAGATCGGTCGATTCAATTATGCCCTTTAGATCTACGATTAACATGCGATCGCTATCATTAAACGAGTTCTATTCAATTATCGTAGCCTATCTTAGTCTTAACCCGGTCGGTGTCAATCCTAATTTGCAAGACTAGTTAATTAATCCTGGCCAGTAATCAAACAACTAGAATTAAAACGATAATCAAACGATAACCATGCAATTGCAATTCAATCAATTAATCTACCCCTTCTAACAATCCTAGATCCCCTTTCAACCCTAGAAAGGAATTTAGGTACTCATAACAATATAAATAACAACAATAATAATTAAAGTAAATATCGTTAACAACAATGAAAGGAATAACAAAGAACAATGAAAGAACTAGAAGGTAATTAATTAAATAACGAAGAAAGATTGAAGAATACCGATTACAAGTTGAACTAAAGACAATCATCTTGATGAATAAAATCCAGAGGCAAAGAAAGCTAAATTAGGTTTTCTAATATTAAAGCCTGAAAAGCATGAAAGACGAGCTTTTCTTTTATAATACAAAACTAATCAATTAGGTTAAAGTTTAGGAAAATTGTTGGAGCCAGTGTCCTCCACAGTTAGTGCAATAACATAAATAAATCTCTGTAGGTTCACAAGGTATACTTTGTATAATAATCAGTTGATTAACGTTTATCAATAACGGTTGGCTTGCTAGATAAGTTTGACGTTATTGTCATACAGATGGCGGTGATCAACTGGTCCCTAAAAGTCACACCTAAAGGATGTGTTTGAGAGATGTGATTATTTGAGAAAATAATCATATTGATGCCCTTATATATGACTAAAAGGTTAGTCAGTGTATATGACTAAAAGGTTAGTCAATGTGATGATGAGACGATTATTTAATAACGATTAAATAAAGTTAGCTGAGACGAATTAACTGTAATTCGTAAATTGGATATAAAATGTTATATTTAATTGTTGTATATAATGTGAGCTAATTAATCATAAACCGTTATAATTAATTGGCAAATTATAAATATACGGATATTTATAACTAATGATGTATTATAATGATGTCGGTCCATGACAAATGACGATTATAATATATTACATTATATTGGAAGCTAACATGACCAACAACAAAAATTGTCCAG
This sequence comes from Heliosperma pusillum, assembly GCA_022085475.1. Classification (NCBI taxonomy): domain Eukaryota; kingdom Viridiplantae; phylum Streptophyta; class Magnoliopsida; order Caryophyllales; family Caryophyllaceae; genus Heliosperma; species Heliosperma pusillum. The sequence goes on from JAIUZE010069609.1 coordinate 35,127, forward strand.
ATACACTCGGTTTTTCAGTCAATGGGTGGTTATTTTTGAGGAGAAAAATATCTCCCCATAACCCTAAGGAGTGCCGTGAGAAACAAAGAGGGGGAAGAGAAAAATTTAGATTTTGAACCTAACCCTAATTCATTTCTCACTTCTGCCTCTCTATCATTCACACAAGACAAAAAGTTAACAGTAACTTTTCACAAAACACAAAACCTCCTTCTCATCAGTGAGATCGTGCAAGAGGTTCTCTTTCTAGCAAAGGAAAAGGGTATTTCTCGGAGCATCTTGGGTGCAACGATTAGCAGGATATCTACCTTGATATCTCTGTTCTTTACGCCTATTGCTAGGACCGGAGGTTGATTTCTAAATCTCTATTTTTCCTTGTTTTCGTTTATGACTCGCATAATCAAGTTATTGCTTTTTCGTTATAATCCTATAATAATTGTATTGTGGGAATACCGATTTTCCCACACGAAAAACATTGAAAAAAATAATAGTAGAAATAAACAATAAAGAAAATATGCACAAAAGTTTGCATTAAAGGAAAAATTACCTGAAATAATCAAAATTGAACTATTGTCAAAGATAAGAGCAAATCTGATAATGATAAAAGATAAAAGCCTTGTCCATTTCTTATGATCGATTGATGATAATTTTTTGATTGATTGTTTCTAAGAAAAGATAATTTATATTAGTGGATATGAAATCTAACAAATGACGTGAGGTAGAAATGAGAAAAGTTAAAATTGAAGCTATCGTCAAAATTGGGAAAAATTTAGGGGATTTAGAAACGAAGGTGATGATAGAGACAGATAAGAGAGAGAAAGTAAGATTCGGTTATGTGGAAGAACATTGAAAATTTGGAGGCTTTAATATGTCAATCAAGGATTAATCATAGCCGTGGATTTGTGTTAGATCGGATGGTGGAGATTAACGGGACGTACTCACCTAAGATATGTGGACTCACGTGATTCAATTTATATATATATATATATATATATATATAGATATAGAATATAGAATATAGAGAGATAAAGAGAGAGATATAGAGAGAGAGGTAGAGTGATATAGATATACGATAGATAATAACTCACATATACTAGATATAGAGATATATATAAATACATATATATATATATATATATATAGGAATTGAATCATGTGAGGCACCCTTCTTATGGTGAGGCTGACGTACTCATCTGAACCATTAATCAAATATGAATCAACCACTCAGATTGAATAGATGATTATACGCGGGATTAATGAAACCAACTATAACTCCTCTCATTTAGCCATAATACCACTTTCTCTCTCTTATACTTATCCTGCCAAATCCCAATAGCCTACTGTCTCTCTCCACTTTTATTCCTACAGGGAAACATTTGATCTCAATCAAAATAATCCCCAAATTCAAGAAACACTAAATAAAGCAAAAATTAATCGACAAAACACCAAATATTTCTGTGATTTTGCACGTAACAATAATAACAAGGAAGATTACTCATTAATTGGCGAGAATTATCATACGATGAGCACCAGGTAATTTGAAAATTTTCAGATTAAGAGCATAATATCAATGATGAACATAAATATTGCTTGAATTGATTATGCTTGATCAAATTTCATAATGTTCTACACTTTCATCCTAAATATCGTAAGTTAATTTCTGTTTTGTAACTTAAATCAGTCTTAATTATTATTTTAAATATGCAATTTTTCGATTTTTATTTTCGATTTTCCATGTTCACGATTTTAATTTTTTTGCCTTGCAATTTTCATGCGTTTATTTCTTCATTTAAGTGTTTTATTACTTAATTTTGATGTATTTAAGTTATGGACTATATTAGTATGTCGATTTTTCAGTTTTAATCGATTTTCATGTGTGTGTATGGAAACTTCGATCATTAACATTTCTTTAGTCTAATGTATGCTAATATTTCCTATGTTGTTGCTTGATTTGATTTTGCTGTTGTCTTCGTCTTTTTCATATATTTAATCATTGAATTTTCGTTAATTTACTTAATCTGAGGTACAATTCCTCTTTTTTATACTTATACAGTTTCCTCGTCCTTTTGCTTTACAATTTCCGTCCCTTTTTTATCTTTGATTTGTGTTTTCTGAAGTTATATCTTTGCGTTTATGGTTGTATATTCATGTTTCGTCAGTAGATGAGGAGTTTGATAAAATGTCTCAATGAAAGTTGTATTGTAACTGAATTTGTTGCCTTTTATGTATTGTTTCGAATTAATTAGTTTTTTTGGGTGTTATTTTCAATATATGTTTTTATGTTTTGTAATGTACTCATTTCGCTTAAAATTTACTGTATATCATCGAGTTTTAGTGTATTCAATTCTAGTTTTAAATCAAGTAAAAGGTGTGTTTGTTGAGTTTCAGTGTTGTTGATTCTACTGGTATCAATTATTTTAATTTGTAGTCAGGAGGATGAGTAATGAGCATTGGTTTTGTTAGGAGGAGATCATGAAACAAATAAAAATGTTTCTTTAATGTGCGTGTGTGTATGCTTTTAAAACAGGATTCACAAAATCATGTCCAAGCTTCACAAAATCATGTCCAGGATTCACAAAATTGAATCCAAGATTCACAAAATTAGCTCTAGGGTTCTCAAAACCTTTTTCAGGATTCACAAAATACAAAAGCAGATTCCTACTTATTTGTGATTATATTTACATTTTGATCTTGTGAATCGGTAATTTATATGCAGAGATGTTAAGGAATTATTTTGATATGAAAAAAGTGGTAGCTTGTGTGTGTGTGTTTGTGTCTATGCAATTAAAGTTGGATTCACAAAATCAGGTCTAAGATTCACAAACTCGGCTCTAGGATTCACAAAATAAGATATAAGGTTCAGAAAACCAGATTTAGGGTTCACAAATCAACTGCAGTGGTGCAAAGTTCATAAAATCATATTAAGGGTTCACAAAATCAAGTTCATATACTTTATTTCATATATTCATCTTGAAAATATATATGCTTACATTAGTGCTTTGATACGTTATTTGTTGATGCATAAATTAGTTTTTGCAATATATCATTTATTAGCTCAAATGGTGGAACATTGCGTTATTGCGCAAGGTTTGGGTTTGAGTCTCACATAGATGAACAAATATAAATATGCGATTATTATAAAAGTTTTCAATACCAATATACGTAAAAAATAACTCAATTAAGTCTTGAATTTACAAAAATAGGTCCTAAATTCACAATGTCATGTCTAGGTTTCACAAAATTAGGTTTGGAGTTCACAAAATAAGGCATAAGCTTAGACGAGTCTAGAGCCTCACGGCTTCACAACAATTATTTGCCTACCTAACTCGACCCATAAGGTTTGAGAAACTTGGACTTTGTGGTGGGAGTTTAAGACCTTACTTTGTGAAACTGCTATGAACTTATGAATTGACTTTGTGAAAGTAGGCCTTTATTTTGTGCATCCTACCCCTAAAATTTGTGAATGTTGGACTTTATTTTGTGAAACTACATCAAATAAGGTCCTAGACTCACAACACACAGCTCACGATTCATAAAATTCATTAGCTCTTTACCGGTGCTTTAATATGTTTGTTATTTGTTAACGCATAAATCAATTTGCACTCTATTATCTATTAGCTCAAAAGGTAGAGCATTGTGCTATTGTGCAAGGTGTGGGTTCAAATCCCACATAGTTGAACAAATATAAATCAACAATAATTCTTAGATTCACAAAATAAAGTGTTAGTTTCACAAAATAAAGTCCAAGATTAACAAAATATGGTTCATGTTTCACAAAGTCAATTCCAACTCAATTAAGCCGTGTAAATAAGAGTGAGAAAGTAAAGTATATGAGGTTTTGAGTATTTTATATTAGAGAAAGAAAGTATTTGGGCCAAATGAAAAGATTAGAAATGACCCAAAATTTTCAGCCCAATGAATAATTAACAAAAGAATTTGGTGAGGCAGGCCGCCTCGCCAAAATTAGTGGTCTCACATGATTCAGCCTCTATATATATATATATATAGAGAAAGAGAGAGAAAGAGAGAGAGAGAGAGAGAGAGAGAGAGAGAGAGAGAGAGAGAGAGTCAGGTTCAGGTAAGTCCCTTTATTTAGGTGAATCCCTAAGTCCTAATCTAAGTCATTAGATCTTACAAGAGATGGAGGGATGAAATTAGAACCATTAATACACTCACCTACTACTAACTAAGGGTATTTTGAATTTCTGAAATTTTAGAACCAGTTTTTGTCACTTTATCACAAATTTATGTAACTTTAGTTTTTTACGAATGTAACTTTAGCCCTTTAAGGTGTAACTTTATATTAATTTAGTCATTTTCGAGTGAAACTTCAGCCTTTAATGGTATAACTTTATGCTAATAAAGTTCATATTATATATTAATTTGGATTTATGTGATTTTAAAAAAAAATTATGTAATTTTGGTCTTGAACACGTGTAATTTTAATATTTTCCAAGTGTAACTTTAGTCATTTAAGGCTATTTTGCATATAAAAATTTTAAATTATGTAACATAAGGTAATTTTGAATATATTAATTTGATTTTATGCAATTTTATGTAAAATAAATAAAAACGTGGGTAACTTTAGTAAACTTTTATGTAACTTTAGTCAAATTTTATGTAACTGTAGCCGCACTTTATGTAACTTTAGCCAAACTTTATGTAACTTTAGCCACATTTTATGTAACTTTAGCCAAACTTTATGTAACTTTAGCCAAACATTATGTAACTTTAACCAAACTTTATGTAACTTTAGCCAAACTTTATGACTTTAATAGATGATATATATAAACCCCACCACCAATAACAACAACCAGCCACTCCACCAACCCCAACACCAACCAGCCACCCCGACCCCACCTCCCTGCCCCATCGACCCCACTAGTAGCCCCACCACCAGATCCCCCACCACAACAGCCCCTTAAGTGCAGCCCCATAACCACAGCCCCTCTCCCCCCGCCAGCACAAACACCACCCTATCCAAGAGCCACTAACAACCACCTTAAAAAAAGGAGAACTTAACAAAATATCACCAAATTAACGAGATCTGACAGGAGAAAGGTGGTCGTGGTGGAAGAAGATGGTCGTGGAGGACGAAAGAAGGAAGAAAAAAGGAAAAGGAGACATGGGATGGCGGCAGCAGTGTAGGTGGTGCGTTGGTCAGCGGTGGCAGGAGGTGTCCGGGGGTCGCGACGGCGGTGGCGGCTGAAGATGGTGCGTGGTAGGCTAAGCGGCTTCGGCTAGAGATGATGTGTGATGGGTTAGGCGGTTATGTTGGAGGTGGTGCGTGGTGGGTTAGGGTGGGGTAGGTGGCAGGGAGTTTGAAAGAGAGGTGGAGAGAGATGGGGTAGAGAGAGAGTGTGAGTAGGTATTCTGATTAGGGTTTGAGTGTGTTAGAGAGGTTTTATATGAGCCTCTTATTTTTTTGTTTTAATCTTGACCCTCTATTTCCTAGATCTAAAGGTCTAGATTATGACTTATGGACTTACCTAAAGAAGGTGAACTTATGTGATCCCATTTCTATATATATATAGATCAAAGATCAATTAAGTACACCCAAATCCTTAGAGTCCTTGAGTCCTTTTTGTGGCCATTTGATGAGGGTGATAGATGGCTGAGATTAACCCTTCAAAAAGGTGATTAATATCACCTTCTCTCTACCTTTCACTAATTAATCACTAATACACACGAATTTTAATATATAACATTTTCCTCACAATTACTTCTCTCTCATCTCACACAATATTCATCCTCTAATCTCCATAAAACACAAATAAATTAAAAAACCCAAATAAATCACTCATCTTTCATTCTTCACACAACACCACCTAACCAACACCAACATTAACACCGAGGCCACCTACCTCCACACACCCATTACAAGCCCACCATCTCCGACCCACCACCGCAGCACCATCGCCTTATGCCGACACCACATCCACCATCCACGACACCTCCTCTCCGCCTTATGCCGCCCCTCCACCTTCCTCCGTCCCTACTGCCACCTTTTTCTCGTTTTTTTTCATTTTCGGATCTAAAAACACCAAGATTTCCATTCTTTCTCTCTTTTTTTTTCCGGTTCATATCTATTTTTATGTGGTCGTATGGTGGTCGACGAAGGGAGGGTGGTTATCTTGGAAAACATGGGGTTTTGTAATGTGTGGCTTTGTTAAGATATGTTATTATGGGGTTTTGTTCGGAAATGGGTCATGGTGGTGGTGGTCTCCACCGTCTGCCTTCTCATTCCTTATTTTTCCCCAGATTTAATGGTTCTCTTATATTCTTTTTTTTCCTCATCTTTTAGATACACTAAAAAAAGTACTTTCAATTTCGAAAAACCAATAGACAAATTTTTAGATCTAGTTTCTTTTCCTTCTTTCGTTAATTTTAATGTTAGATCTACTAAATAGATTTTTTTTAAAATAATCAAAGTAACACAAATTCTTTATTAAAGTTACAAACTTTATTTATTAAAGTCACATATACTATCTATTAAAGTAACACACTTTATTTATTAAAGTTACACATTTTTTGGTTTTTTTCTTAGATCTGAAAAGTCACACATATTTTCTATTGTAGTAACACAAATTATGTACTAAAGTTACACACATTATTTATTAAAGGCACACAAAATAACCTTAAAAGTTACACTTGTTGGTGTCAAATCTTTTTTTTTTCTCAGATCTGAAAAATGGTTATATATATTTTTTAAAAAGAAATTTGTTTTTTTTTTCCAAATCTGAAATATGGGTGTAGTTGTTAGTCTCAATGACGATATACCGTTTAAAGACACACATACTTTCTGTTAAAGTAATACAAATTCTCTATTGAAATTACACACCTTATTTATTAATATCGTCTATTAAATTAACACACTTTATGTATTAAAGTAACACCAAATGACTTTAAGTTACACTTCTTGATTTCACATAAGTTTTTTTAATGTTTGTAATCTTGTTTTCAGTTTTTTATTTCCAAGATCTACCGTTATTGTTGGTGTGAGTTGGAGGTGGAAGATGGTGGTTGTGTTTGACGGTGGCGGGACTACAATTACACTCATAAAGGATTACAGTTACACTCATAAATGACTATAGTTACACTTGTAATGTATTAAAGTTAGAGTCATAATCTATTATAGTTACAGTCATAAAGTACTGAGTTTACACTTACACTTAATAAAATTACATAAATTCAACATGTAATAAAATTCAAAATATTTTACAGAAAATGACCTAAAATTACTAAAGTTACACTCGTAAAATGTTAGAGTTACAATCGTAATATGTTAAAATTATATAAATTTTAATTTTTTTTACACAAACCGCCTTAAAAAATTAAAGTGACACTCTAAAATATTAGTGTTACACTCAAAAATCATCAAAGGTACACTCGTAAAATGTTAAAATTAAATATATTCGATTTTTATATTTAAAACTGCCTTAAAAATTTAAAGTTACGCTCAAAGATATTAGAGTTACACTCGAAAAGCATCTAAGTTACACTCGTAAGGTGTTAAAATTGTTTAAATTCAAATTTTTATATACAAACCGCCTTAAAAAGTTGATGTTACACTCTAAAACATTAGAGTAACACTCGTAAGCATCAAAGTTACACTCATAAATCTCAGCAGCTCAAAAGTGATTAATTAATGGCTAGAGACAGAAATTTAATTAATTAGTTCATAGGTAATTGATTAGTGATAAGCATGTTTTTTAATCTACAATCTCATCCATCCATCTCGTTCATCCAATGACTAGGATGAGGACTTAAGGACTCTATGGAAATGATGGACTCAAAAGAACTAAGCTCTATATATATATAGAGAGAGAGAGAGGTGGGATCCGGTGAGTCCACCTAAATATTTTGGTCCGTGAGTCCTAATTATAGCCATCAGATCTAAATTAATTGAGCGCTGAGATGATGACACGTGGCACTAAACAAAATAAGAAATTAGACCCAAAAGAACTGAAATAACAAAAGCTTCTAATACACATCTAAAACCTTTCTCTCTCTTCAATTTCAAAACCCAAAAAACCATCCATATTCGCGCAATATTTCTACTCGATTTCAACTGCAATTCGACTAGAATTCAACTTCATCCACCAATTTGTGATCATAATCGTTGAGGTAAGTTCTCTTTTAGTATTTTTTTCTGTTTTTTTCCGATTATAATCGATTTTCATTAATTATTATAGTGAAATTTGGTGATTTCGTCCATATTTGTTCCAAAATTAAAAAACCTAGTAGAAATGTGGTCTAAATCGTTTCATTAATGCTGATTTTGTGCGAAAATGATGTTTATATAGTGATTTTGAAGATTTTCGTAGGAATTAATTAGGTTTTTCGATTTAATTCGACAAATTGAAGAAAAACATATAATTTCATAAATTAGGTTTAATTGAATAAATTAAGGTTTGTAATTTCATAATTCTTGAAATTAGGGTTTGTAATTGCATAATTCTGGAAATTAGAGTTTAATTCTGAATATTGTTGTTGTATAAATGTTATTGTTGTTGTATAAATGTGATATTGTTGTTGTATAAATGTAATATTGAATGTGAAAATAGTATGATATTGAATGTATAAATTGACTTGTGATATATGTTACATTCATGGCCATCAAATAAAATTTATGCTGATTTTTACATAAATGTGATATTATTGTTGTATAAATGTGATATTGAATGTGAAAATAGTATGATATTGTATTACTCTGTGATATTGTTTTTATATTGTGATATTGTATTACTCTGTGATATCATTGTTTGTATATTGTGATGTTGTCGTATTGCTATTTATTATACTATGATTTTGATTGATAGAAATGTGTTGTTTGTATTTTGTGATTTATTAGTTGGTTACGTTTAATGCAGTCATTAAGTATCGAACAACATGAAGTTGATAATTGCACAAACAGAGGAGCCTCTCAAAACGAAGGACGATGGTGACAAAACATTAAAAGTAATGTAGACGGCAATTGTAAATAAACAAAAGAGGATGAAACCACAACCAGTAAATAATGAGGAAGAGGAGGAAACACCAACTAAGAAGTTGAAGTCTGGGAAAAAAAAGAATAGCAAAGAGGAAAAGAAAATGACACTGGTGAAAGAAAACGAAATTATAGAGCAGCCTGAGTTGAAAAATAAAAAAGCAGAACCATTTAAGATGAAGTGTAGGCCGGGGCAGTTGGTTGAGTTGATTGACGGACTTACTGATGGCCATAAGAAAGTTGTTATTAAAATAGGATTTGGAGGCTTGTTGCATCTAAAAGTGACTAAAATTCCACGTGGAATTATGCATTTGATTTTAAAGGCCTTCGACCGTACATGCGACATGTTTAGAACAAAGAAGATGGAGTTTCTATTGACGAAAGATGATGTCCATGACATCTTTCAGCTACCTAGAGGAGGAAAGCAAGTAGTGCTTGGGCAAACGGGTAACACAGTTGCTGTGACGGACACCAAACTGAAAAATGAATGGAGGTTAAAGTTTGGCGTACAGTGTACATCCGATCCAATTTTGGTTAGTAAAGTCTTTGATAGACTAAAGCAGTGCAATGAGCATGGAGATGAGTTCAGACGACTGTTTGTGATGTTTAGCTTGTCCGTTTTCTTGGCACCAACTTCAAATAAAACACTTGATTTGAAGTTGGTGAAGGTTGTTGAGAATGTTGACAGCATCCCCAAGTACGATTGGTGTGACTATGTTTTCAGGGAGATGGTCAGATCTATTAGGGTCTCCAAACAAGGTGGGAAGACGTTAGTCAGCGGGTGTATCCTGGTTGTTATGCTGGCCTATTTCCATCGGTTTGATTTCAGAGGGAATGTTTTGGCACACACCCTACCCCTTATCAAGCATTGGAATGATAAGGCCTGGTTGAAGAGGGTGGGTGATGAGAAGAAGACTAGACGATAGGGAAGTGCGCCAATCTCGAAGATTGAGTACCCCATTAGACGAAACCAACAGCGTAACCTAAATATGCATGTTTGTTTATTACTATGTAATTTCGAATATCATAGAAAATATTCTATGATATCTACTATACAAAAGAGTATACAAAAGTGATATTTTTGTTCATAACGTGTGACATTGTTGTTCATAATGTGTGATATTGTTATTGTGAAAAATATACTTAAGTTTAAGAAATGGAAATACCTTATATAAGTTGTGCCATATTTTGTTTGTATCTAATAACGTGTGTGTTGGACCAATTTCATAGTTTTGATAATGACATGTGTTTACGAGATAATGTGCTTTACTCGATATATCATATGCGTGTAATTGTGTGCTTTAGTCTTATTATAGCTAGCAACAATTATGAGAAGAAAGATCAAAGTTAGACATAACTTTGACAAAGTCTGTGAGACAAAGTTATAACAACTTCAGGAATAACTTTGGAAGTAAACATGAAAGTTATAGCTACCCAGGCATAACTTTAATGAAAATCGCTTCAAGCAAGATCTACCTCAAATAGCACAAGACTCAAGATGGAGGGTCTTTGTGATCAAGATGAAGAGATGATCCGTATACTGAAGATCTTTGTGAAGATTAGATAGTATAGGTCGTCATTCGATAACTATTTCATTCGAGAGTTTTTATGTTCAAAGTTATAGCTTTAGCCTATGACTTTGAATGATAAATATTGATGCATGATTTTGGAAATAAAATGTTTTGAAATGTTTTCAAAAGTGGAAGAGTATTTTTATATTTATCAAAAGTTTTAATAGAGAATATATATTTATGGGATTCTATTGGTTAGTAATACAACTTATGGGTTGTCATGCTACCTAGAGTTTCTAATATATTCTATCTCAATTTGTTGTTAACCTAATAAGCCCACCTAGTGTTTGAGCCATCTAGGGTTTCGTGAAAACCTAGTTTGTGCCACCTAGGGATTCGTGCCTCCTAGGGTTTCGTTGTTGGAGTAAGTGTCCTCCACAATAGTGCATTTATATAATAAATCTCATTTGGAATATACGTGGCATGATTAGTATATTATGATACTCCACGTCAGTTGATCAACGTAAATCGGTAACGCTTGGCTGACTAGAGTTTGACGTTATTGTCGTATGACGGCGGTAATCAACTGATCCCTTTAGGTCACACCTATAGGATAAGACCCAAATAGAATAATAATTATTTGTATACGATACAATTTAATTAGAGCATTACATATATTTGATATGTACGTTTAGTTACGAGAGTTATTTATTGGAAATTGAGTTGCGAACTCATTCCACTTAAGTTTATTAGTCACTTATACGATAACTGACTGAATAAATTTTACGTCTTATTTTTATACGATTAAATAAGATTTAATTTAATGATTAATCGTTAATTCATTAAATTAGTTGAGGTTATGCATATATTTTGAGGTAGAGGTAATTAGTTAATTATATTTACAAAGAGTTGTAAAATAAATTAGCTGGGCATTGTGGGTTGTAACAACCCGAAAAGTACCCGATTTTTCTAGTAAAAATATTTACTAACACTTTTCAGTAGAACTTAAGTTCTTAAAATAGGAATTTTTGTTCCGAGTCTTATTTTGAGATTCCGCGTTCGTATTTGGAATTTCTGAGAGATTTCATGAAAAGACCGTTTTTAGTCATCTTTGACTTTTCTTGACTTTTAAGTCGTCTTTGACTTTTCCTTGACTTTTTAAAAGTCGTCATTGACTTTTCTTGACTTTTAAGTCGTCCTAACCTTTTCTTGACTTTTAAGTCATCTTTGACTTTTCTCGGCTTTTCAGTCAACTTTGACTTCCGTTGACTTTTCCCGACTCGTCTCATAAGTATGAAGACCGAAATTTTATTTAAAAAAATAATATTTTTGATTTATTTTTATTTAGATTTATTAAGATTTATCATAATTTCATATAATTATTTTGAATTTATTCGGAATTTAAAGAATAACTTTTACGGTTTTTAACCGAACATCATTTAACTATTCCCGACTCATCGTAAATCCCGTAACAAACTCGAAACTCGACTTTGGCATGAGTCACGCGCCCATGTCATCGTTTTCCACTCACTTGAGATATTTTAATTGTTTCGATTAAACTAATACAAATATCTAAGATATTTGTAGGTTTATCGATCCGTCCGTTTAAATTACGCAAATCGCTCAAAATCAGACCCGATTCCCACCCATTTCACACGCCCCATGTCACCTATTTTTCACTCATGTTAGATCTTTTAATTAATATGATTAAACTAATAATAATATCTAAGATATTTGTAACTTTATCGGTCTGTCAACTTAAATTCCGCAATCGCTTAAAAAACAGACCCGATTTGTCTTCATTTCTCACGTCTCCTTTGTCCTCTCTTTGACCTTGATATTTTCTTTCTTTTCATTTATTTTAATAACATAATATCTTGATATTTAGTATAATTAACTTTATCGTTAATTATATTTAATCGATTACCGTAAAATAATTATTAATCGCGAGTCAATTCCGTAACAATAATTTCAAAACCCGACATCCATCTTGGCCTATATTTACACGGCTCACACAACCCTCCACTCACTAACAACTTTTCATTTTTCAACAAATCAAATAAAGATCAAAATATCACTTTCTTTAATCGTTCTTCAATTGTTCTTCGTGTTCTTCAATTGTTCATCATCGTTCTTGAGCAAAACCTTCATAAAATCTTCATTTCTTAATTAAATCCGTCCTAACTTATATTTCTAACTCTCTCTTCGCTCTCCCGCATCTTCACGTACGGTTTTTTCAATTCTACAAAATCGTTTTCAACAACCCTTTATTATGAAAATCATTTTTAAGTTCTAATAATGTTTTTCTTGTCTTTTCTTATAGGGGAAGATTTTGAAGACGAGTTTGGAGACTCGTATATTTTGGGTGAAGATTAGTAGGAGGGTTTCTTATTATATATATACTTCTTCTTATTTTGGTGCTAATTGTTTTGCTAGCTAAGGTAACAATTCCGTTTTACTCGACGAATAAATGTCACATAGCTTTTGTTTTTGGTTCATGTTATGGTTTTTATGGTTTTAGTTAGTAACTTAGCTTTAGCCTTTGTTTCTTTAGTTTTTGGTTCATCTTTGTTTTAGTTCATGTTTTTATGATTTATGGAATTTTGGTAATAATATGATAAGGAGTTGTTTTTATCATGTTGATGAATTTTGATGATTTTTATTAAGTTATGATTTTTATGTTGTTTAGGAAATTTTTCATATGTTAGTGTTCTTGATGAATTTTGATGAATTTTATTAAGTTATGATTTTTATGTTGTTTAGGAAATTTCTCATATGTTAGTGTTCTTGGTGAATTTGGATGATTTTTCATAATAATGATTTTTGTATGATGGATGGTTAAATTGGTTGTTAAAATGGGTGTTGATTATTTAAAACATGTTAGAAACAATTTGGTGTTGTTGTAGTGGTGGTGGCCGAATTGGTGGCACTAAACCGGACCAAACCAGACCGGTCCAGGCCGGTTCAGACCCGGTCTGGGCTGGTCCATGGTGGGTCCGGGTTTTGGTCTTTGGGTTGTGTCGATGTTTGATTGTTATGTTGTTGTTTTGACGAGTTTTAATTATGATAAGCATGCGGGAAATAATTAGAAACGGTTCTTATTAAAATTGTAACAACCCGA
>JAIUZE010069609.1:48764-70492 GCA_022085475.1 Heliosperma pusillum
CGGGTTTCTTATTTTATACTTCTTATTTTGGTGCTAATTGATCTTGCTAGCTAATGTAACGATTCCGAGTTACTCGACGATTTAATGTTACATAGCTTTTGTTTCTTTTGTTTTTGGTTCATCTTTTGTTTTGGTTCATGTTATTATGATTTATGGATTTTGAGGAGTAACATGATAAGTAGTATGATTTTTATGTTGTAGGAAATTTTTAATATGTTTAGTGTTCTTGATGAATTTGGATGATTATTCATAATAATGATTTTTGTATGGATGGTTGTTAAAATGGTTGTTTGTTAATTAAAACATGTTGGAAATGATTTGGTGTTGGTTGTGGTTTGAACCGTTTAAGGGGCTGTTTAGGGGGGCTGGAAACCGGACCCAAACCAGGCCGGTTCAGGCCCGGTCCAGGCCGGTCTGGGTTGGTCCATGGTGGGTCCGGATTTTGGTCTTTGAGTTTTGTCGATACTTGATTGTTATGTTGTTGTTTTGACGGGTTTTAATTATGTTAAGCATGCGGGAAAATATTAAGAAACGGTGTTAAAATTGACGACCCAAATCAGGCCCAACCAGGCCCGTGGGCCCAGTCCAGGCCCATGAAATGTCACGGCCCAAAATCAGCCCGTGGGTCCCACTTTGGACTTGTGACGGTTTTAGAGTTAAATGTTAATTTGTAGTGTTTTGTAATATTTAGCAAGTGGGAAATTTTAATAAGTAAATTATTTAATTAAAAGTATTTTTCCTAAAATTATTATTTCTCACATGTTAGAAATTATAAGACGAGATCGTAGTGTAATTTGATATCCTTTAAGTCAAACGGGTTTTGGTAAGATTTAATAATTCACATGTTAGAAGTTTTAATAAAATAACATGTAATGAATATGATGATTTTATGTTCAAGTCTATGTGGTAAAGACTCTGTTTCTATCCGGTTTGATCAAACGGGTTTGGTCAAACTAAGATCTAGTCAGCCCCGTTTTGACTGATGACCCGTCGCGGGACTCGGTCGGGGATTTGTCTTCAAGTAAGGTTGTATTTAATGAATGAATGAATGAGCCTTAGTAGATATGAGGCGATATGATATTTGAATATGATTTTTATGCAATTAGTCACATGATAGGAAGTTTTTCCCGTGACTGTTTAATTATATGTTTGGTGTCGTGTTGACTAAGTACCCATAGAGAATTATGAGTATATGGCGTCTTGACCATTCGAATTCTAAATGAGTATCTTGGACCATGACATTGATAGGCCTTACTATCTTTAACGAGTATATGTTCATGGCTTGATAGCTTTTGTGTCACTGGCTTGGGCCTTTTGATACCAAGCCGGGGGCATGGCATCCTAAGAGTTCCGCTTTGGGAAGGGAGCCAGCTTAAGTCCTAGCCATCTCTGCTTAGGGGGTCGCCTAGCAGAGTTTCTTGTGTACGGTTATGTCATGAGACGGGGAATGGAATAGCTGTTGTCGCTAGGTCTGATCAGTCTAGGACTAGGATGTTTTTCCTACCTTGTGGTATAGCCTCGAGTTACAGAAGTCGACTATTGACTGTTCTAAGCACTTATGCCTGTTTCTAGAAGTATTGGTCTTTCATGTATGTATGATTCTATGAGTTCTAGAAGGTGAGATGCAAGCCGGCTAGGATTGATAGAGTTTGGATTAACGGTTGTTAACTGATTCACATGATTACGTGTTGATTAGGGTTTGAGTGTATCATGGCCATGTTTCTGAGAGGAACCTCTGAGCTGGCATACCAGCTTCCCTACCTCGAGTCATAGTTTATTATCGGTTTCACATGATAGCTTTCACATGCTAGGTTATTTGTTAGTTATCTGTTTCATAACATGAAAAGCATATCATATATGTTTAAGTTTTGTATTTTCCATATACATTGCTTTTATGTTATTCATGTTTTATTCAACTCGACATTTCGTGGCTGGGAGAACTCGGAGTTACTCCCCACTGACTGTGGCTTCCGTGTTTATATTTAATGCGGTTGGCAGGTTTGTGATGCATACATTGGGTACATTGACGAGCTAGCGAGCGAAGTATTTACCTTGGACCTATATTCGGTTCTTAGATTGTATATTATATACACTCTTTTATTTCCGTTTTTATACGGGAGATATGTCTCCCGTCTTGTATAATTCTTATGTATAATATTATTTTCCTTTTGTTATGAACCTTTTTATTTCAGACACCTTCATTATGTATTTAAATTATTTTTTTTCTTTCCGCAAATTTGAGGGTGTCACAGTTGGTATCAGAGCATTTTTGCTCCCGACGCACGTTTGTGTACCCTTGTATAAAATAACTTGACCTTAATAAAATAATGAACTGGTGAGATAGAATGGTAGGATGGGTAGATTAGGATTTATGTTGTAGTCTATTTGTTTATGCTAATTGTTAGGAGTAACTTAATTTGTTTTGGTTCTTATGAAGACGGTTGGACCTCGTGTAGAAGAGATCGTTGTTACTGCCAACCAGGTCCCTCCTCATAAAGAAGACAATTGCCAAGGGGGCTATATTTGGGTGGCTAGCCAAATTGCTAGGAACAATATTACGCCTTATGGTGGAATATGTGTTACCTAGAAGGAGTATCCTCTACAGAAGATTTGAAGATTTACAAGCTTAATTGAAGAGAATTCTTTCTTCATCTATGAATTCTCTCGTCCTTATTGTATTATGTTCTCTTCCTTCTATCTATAAGCTTCTTTCTCTTCCAACCTATTTGCCTCTTGGAAATTACTCTAGATAGTTCCTCCATCTTACTATTGGTATCCTTACCTTCCTCTTATAACATTTTTATAGATGTAATACCCATTTGTTTGGGGTATACTATACTTAGTCGGAAGAACTGTAAATTTTGTGGAATATTAGTGTGAGGTAGAATGAACTGGTGATTTGAGGAAAATGGTATAGATCTAATTTCACCCTATGGTGGTGAGAGTGGGTATCCTTGAGGAAAGTGTGGTAAGGTTTGTTTAAGGATTTTAATGCTTGAAGCTTGTCATGACTTGTGTGTAAATAGTTCATGATATTCGAAGGTGTAAAGTCGAATGAGTTGGCTATTACTTCTTAACTCATTGGTAATTTAGTCTTTTGGAATTGGAAGTTTAGTATTGGTTTGAAGACCATGCTTATGATATGTCTATTTTGGAGTAAATAAGAAGTTTCGAATATGGTACCTAACCATCCTATTAAGCTAGTTCCGTGTTTAGATGATTACAAGGATTTGAGGATAAACTTAGGATGAAATTCTCCTAGTGGTTTTAGACTATGAAAACTTGAAGTTGCAATATCTTTTTGAGGATCGAAATAAGCTTAATAATAGTTGTAGTTGTGGTTAGAAAGTTGAGTGATTTTTAATGTTACTTGGGAATTTGTTGTCGTTAAATGTTGGACCCTAACGGGAATAAATACTTTGTGGAATTAGGATTTGATGACACAACTTGAGGAATATCGACATAAGCAAAAACCGATGTATTAAGAGTTTGGAAAGGATAAATAAATGGATTACGGTCGCATTGCCCTATGTGTGGCAAAAGTTAAGTGAATCGAGTTTTGTGTGACTAATCTCTTTGAGGTTTCGAGATTCAACTTTTGAGGATGAGAGGGTTCATTGTAAATAAGTTGGGGTAATGAATTTTTGGAATAAATTGGATTAAAGGATTTCATAGTAAGTCCTTTACTTTGTGGTTGTTAGCGGTCTTGTTTCCTTAATTATAAATATTTTTGATGGTGATTTCCAATAATAGTTTCGATGGACCTTAGAAGATTCTAATGGAATTAAATAATTGGGAGTGGTTACTCGATGTGTTAGGCTTATGAAGTATCTTGGTAGGAATCCGATGATTGAAATGTTGAGTATATATTGCACTCTCTTGAGGACTGGTTTACTTGTACAGTTAGTATTGTCGAGTTACAATCGACATTAGAATTATCATAGATGGATGATAGTTTTGTGATTCATTCCTCTCTTTTCTCTCTTTCTTTTCGATTTATTCTTTCGAATATTTCGTTCCTTCTATCAATTATCATCTCGTATAGATAGGTTATTAAAAGCTTTAGTTAGAAATTTTAGGTATAGATAGTAGTGTTATTACTTTTACTATAGAATTTTTGAACTAAAAGCTTTTGGAAATTTTTGATGATTTCAAGTATTTTACCGTCAAGGAGTGTTGAGACTTGTTATTGGAGACGTTCGATAACTAGTTTTCTCATTTATTGATGCGAAAATGTATCTTTTAAGTCTTTGATTTGGACGACGAGGTTTTTGACCGCGGACGAGAACCTTCCGTTCCATTGATAAGATCCTATAAATATATTACAAGTATATTTTTAACAGTTTTGAAATAGACCTACATATATGTTACGTTCTTTCTCCTAAGTTTCGAGGACGAAACTTTTTAAAAGGAGGGGTGATTGTAACAACCCGAAAAGTACCCGATTTTTCTAGTAAAAATATTTACTAACACTTTTCAGTAGAACTTAAGTTTTTAAAATAGGAATTTTTGTTCCGAGTCTTATTTTGAAATTCCGCGTTCGTATTTGGAATTTCTGAGAGATTTCATGAAAAGACCGTTTTTAGTCATCTTTGACTTTTCTTGACTTTTAAGTCGTCTTTGACTT
The DNA here is from genome assembly GCA_022085475.1 of Heliosperma pusillum. Taxonomy (NCBI): domain Eukaryota; kingdom Viridiplantae; phylum Streptophyta; class Magnoliopsida; order Caryophyllales; family Caryophyllaceae; genus Heliosperma; species Heliosperma pusillum. The sequence goes on from JAIUZE010069609.1 coordinate 53,392, forward strand.
TTCCTTGACTTTTTAAAAGTCGTCATTGACTTTTCTTGACTTTTAAGTCGTCCTAAACTTTTCTTGACTTTTAAGTCATCTTTGACTTTTCTCGGCTTTTCAGTCAACTTTGACTTCCGTTGACTTTTTCCCGACTCGCCTCATAAGTTTGAAGACCGAAATTTTATTTAAAAAAATAATATTTTTGATTTATTTTTATTTAGATTTATTAAGATTTATCATAATTTAATATAATTATTTTGAATTTATTCGGAATTTAAAGAATAACTTTTACGGTTTTAAACCGAACGTCATTTAACTATTCCCGACTCATCGTAAATCCCGTAACAAACTCGAAACTCGACTTTGGCATGAGTCACGCGCCCATGTCATCGTTTTCCACTCACTTGAGATATTTTAATTGTTTCGATTAAACTAATACAAATATCTAAGATATTTGTAGCTTTATCGATCCGTCCGTTTAAATTACGCAAATCGCTCAAAATCAGACCCGATTCCTACCCATTTCACACGCCCCATGTCACCTATTTTTCACTCATGTTAGATCTTTTAATTAATATGATTAAACTAATAATAATATCTAAGATATTTGTAACTTTATCGGTCTGTCAACTTAAATTCCGCAATCGCTTAAAAACAGACCCGATTTGTCTTCATTTCTCACGTCTCCTTTGTCCTCTCTTTGACCTTGATATTTTCTTTCTTTTCATTTTAATAACATAATATCTTGATATTTAGTATAATTAACTTTATCGTTAATTATATTTAATCGATTACCGTAAAATAATTATTAATCGCGAGTCAATTCCGTAACAATAATTTCAAAACCCGACATCCATCTTGGCCTATATTTACACGGCTCACACAACACTCCACTCACTAACAACTTTTCATTTTTCAACAAATCAAATAAAGATCAAAATATCGCTTTCTTGTAATCGTTCTTCATTTGTTCTTCGTGTTCTTCAATTGTTCATCATCGTTCTTGAGCAAAACCTTCATAAAATCTTCATTTCTTAATTAAATCCGTCCTAACTTATATTTCTAGACTCTCCTCTTCGCTCCCCATCTTCACGTACGGTTTTATTTCAATTCCGACAAAATCGTTTTCAACACTTTAATTATGGAAAATCATATTTTAAGTTCTAATAATGTTTTTCTTGTCATTTCTTATAGGGGAAGATTTTGAAGACGAGTTTGGAGACTCGTATATTTTGGGTGAAGATTAGTAGAAGGGTTTCTTATTATATATACTTCTTATTATTTTGGTGCTAATTGTTTTGCTAGCTAAGGTAACAATTCCGTTTTACTCGACGAATAAATGTCACATAGCTTTTGTTTTTGGTTCATGTTATGGTTTTTATGGTTTTAGTTAGTAACTTAGCTTTAGCCTTTGTTTCTTTAGTTTTTGGTTCATCTTTGTTTTAGTTCATGTTTTTATGATTTATGGAATTTTGGTAATAATATGATAAGGAGTTGTTTTTATCATGTTGATGAATTTTGATGATTTTTATTAAGTTATGATTTTTATGTTGTTTAGGAAATTTTTCATATGTTAGTGTTCTTGATGAATTTTGATGATTTTTATTAAGTTATGATTTTTATGTTGTTTAGGAAATTTCTCATATGTTAGTGTTCTTGGTGAATTTGGATGATTTTTCATAATAATGATTTTTGTATGGTGGATGGTTAAATTGGTTGTTAAAATGGGTGTTGATTATTTAAAACATGTTAGAAACAATTTGGTGTTGTTGTAGTGGTGGTGGCCGAATTGGTGGCACTAAACCGGACCAAACCAGACCGGTCCAGGCCGGTTCAGACCCGGTCTGGGCTGGTCCATGGTGGGTCCGGGTTTTGGTCTTTGGGTTGTGTCGATGTTTGATTGTTTGGTGGTTGTTTTGACGGGTTTTAATTATGTTAAAGCATGCGGGAATTAATTAGAAACGGTTTTAGTAAAATCGTTAAAAGGCTAAACACAGGCCCAAATCTGTCCGTGGGGGCCCAGTTCAGGCCGTGTCATGTTGGCCCAACAACTCAGCCCGTGGGTCCCACTTTGGGACTGTGACGGTTTTGAGTTATCGTTCATTTTTATCGCGTTTGTAATAATTAGCAAAGCGAGAAATATTAATAAGTAAAATATTTAATTAAAAGGTTTTTTTTCATTAAATTATTATTTCTCACATGTTAGAAATTATAAGACGAGATCGTAGTTTAATTTAATATTCTTTTAGTCAAACGGGTTTGGGTATGATATAATAATTCACATGTTAGAAGTTAATAAAATAACATGTAATGAATATGTTGAGTTTATGTCTAAGTCTAATGTGTAAAGACTCTGTTTCTAGCCGGTTTGATCAAACGGGTTTGGTCAAACTAAGATCTAGTCAGCCCCGTTTTGACTGATGACCCGTCGAGGGACTCGGGTCGGGGATTTGTCTTCAGGTAAGGTTTTATTTAATGAATGAATGAATGAGCCTTAATAGATATGAGGCGATATGATATTTGAATATGATTTATATGAAATTAGTCACATGATAGGAAGTTTTTCCGTGACTGTTTGATTGTATGATATATGTCGTGTTGACTAAGTACCAATAGAGAATTATGAGTATATGGCGTCTTGACCATTCTAATTCTAAATGAGTATCTTGGACCATGACATTGATAGGCCATACTATCTTTAACGAGCATACGGAGTTTAACGCTTGATAGCTTTTGTGTCACTGGCTTGGGCCTTTTGATACCAAGCCGGGGGCATGGCATCCTAAGAGTTCCGCTTTGGGAAGGGAGCCAGCTTAAGTACTAGCCATCTCTGCTTAGGGGGGCGCCTAGTAGAGTTTCTCATGTACGGTTATGTCATGGGACGGGGAATGGAATAGCTGTTGTCGCTAGGTCTGATCAGTCTAGGACTAGGATGTTTTCCTACCTTGTGGTATAGCCTCGAGTTACAGAGTCGACTATTGACGGTACTAGGAACTTATGCCTGTTTGTAGACGTATTGGTCTTTCATGTTTGTATGATTCTATGAGTTTTAGAAGGTGAGATGCAAAGCGGCGGCTAAGATTGATAGAGTTTGGATTACCGAAATCTGAAACTGATTCACATGATTACGTGTTGATTAGGGTTTGAGTGTATCCTGGCCATGTTTCTGAGAGGAACCTCTGAGCTAGCATACCAGCTTCCCTACCTCGAGTCATAGTTTATTATCGGTTTCACATGATAGCTTTCACATGCTAGGTTATTTGTTAGTTATCTGTTGCATAACATGAAAAGCATATCATATATGTTTAAGTTTTGTATTTTCCATATACATTGCTTTTATGTTATTCATGTTTCATTAAACTCGACATTTCGTGGCTGGGAGAACTCGGAGTTACTCCCCACTGACTGTGGCTTCCGTGTTTATATTTAAGGCGGTCGAACAGGTGGTGATGCATATTTGGGGTACATTGACGAGCTAGCGAGCGAAGTATTTACCTTGGACCTATATTCGGTTCTTAGATTGTATATTATTATACACTCTTTTATTTCCGTATTTATACGGGAGATATGTCTCCCGTCTTGTATATTTCTTTTGTATAACATTGTTTCCGTTTTGTAATGACCTTTTTATTTTATGACACCTTCGTATTGTATTCTCATATTTCTTTTACGTATTTAAAATGTTCTTTTTCTTTCCGCAAATTTGAGGGTGTCACATACAAGCTGCGTAGTAGCGGAAACCGAGCCAAAACAGTCCACTTTGCATGCATTTAGGAGAATGGAAGGAACGGAACAGAAGCTCTTGCATGGGAAAGCGTGAAACCGCTCGCAATCAAGTCCAAAGCCATGTCCAACACTATGTGCCATGCCAAAAGACCTCGATCGACTATGCCTTTAGTCGATCGAGGAAAGTTGAAGAGAAAAGTTGCTCGATCGAGCTGTCCTGTGCTCGATCGAGTGGTTGTTGCTGAAAAGTTGCTTGATCGAGTAGAATTGTTACTCGATCGAGTGATTTTCTCCAATAAAGTCCTCGATCGAAGGGTATTTTCCGTCGATCGAGTAGAATCTATCATGGGCCTTAAGTCCATAGTCTAATTACGGTTTAGAGCCGTGTTATGCTTATTTAAGACTCTTATTTTTGTCATTAGGTTATCATGGGGTGATCCCTGATCATCACCACTTAGCTTCTAGTTTCTGAACTCTCTTCTTTCTTTAGTTTACATTCGGGTTTATCAACGTGGATTTGTTTCTTGCGCCGGATTGCTAAGATTGTAAACTTCTTCTTTTCTCTCTTCCTTAACCTTTGTTTTAATTAGTGTTTACTCTTCTTAATTACTGCGTTGTTATTGTTCATGCTTGTTAATTACGATTTTATTATGTCTATCGTCATATGTTCAATCGTCTTAGTTAGCATCGTTAATAACATGAGTAGCTAATTCTCTTGTATGTTGGGATGAGGGAAACTGTAGTAGAGGTATGTTAGGATAGATTATTTTAGTTAGTCTTGAATATGAGAATCAGTCTAAGCAATTTAATTGAGGTTTAGTCGAATGAGTGCACGTAGGAGACTAGGCTAGGTAGTTAACCCCGACCTGGATCGAAAGATTGGAAGGGAAGACTTGCTTAGAATTGATAGGTGACTCCTAAGAGGGCGAAAGTTAATTAGGAAAATCCCTAGGGTAGTTTGAGACCGAGAGGAGAAAACCATTGCCCTTCTCATTGATAGATTGACTGACTTAGTTGACCCGTAGATGCCGATACTGCAGTAGACCGAATCCTAGCATATTTATCTCTTATCTGATTTATTTCATACTTAATTTATGTCTTTATTTCTCTTCCTTAATCTTATTTAGTTTAGTTAAAACCTTTTCAAAACCCCCAGATTGTTACTAGCAGATTTAGATTTCAGTTAATTAGTTTCCTCCTTGTGGAGATCGACCCTACTTCCGCTATCTTCTTAGTTAGTAGACTTAGGTTTTATTTGTGGTGTATAACGACCACATCAACTTCCAACATTGGGGATTTAAGACCTTACTATGATGAATTTGAGGGTGAAGGGGAACCAGGCTTGACGTCAATCCCTTTTCAACCTGGGGAGGCTACAGCATGAGCTAACGCACAGGGTCCCCTTGATAAAGCCATGTTCCAACCAGATCATCATGTGTCTGGTTGTGGGTGATACATTAGAACCTGTTTAGCATTTCTAAATCAATTATGTGCTAGTTTGTGATTTGTTTTGGTAGTGTTGTTGAAGTCTGAGTCTTTATCCTATGTTAATATGTGGATTTAAGTCCTAAACTTGTTAAGTTAACTAGTTGTCTTAATGTGTTAAGTTGTGGTTGTCAATCAAGTGACTATATCCATGTTTTCTTCAAGTTAAGTGAAGTCTGTCTCAGTCAGGGTCCATTTATGACTTTCTGAGTTGCTATTTGTGTTAAGAATAGTAAAATACCTCCTAAAATGTTGAAACTTCATAAAGTGTCTTATAACATCCTTAACTTAAGTGTCACAAAATTTAAGAAATGGATAAGTTCATTTGCTATTTTTAAGGAAAGTCTGAACGCAGGTTGCATTCATGCAGATTCTATGAGTTTACACTACAGATACCCTCCAAAATTCTCACAATCCGTTACGACATCATAACCCAAGTTTCCAACAATACATACATATGTATAACATTAAAAAACTCACACAAGTATCTTAACTCCTTTACCAAGACTTACCAACAGTCTTCCTTAAACAATACCACAACACTCTCCAGTCATATCAAACTCAAATCTCACGACAATACCTAGCACCTTATCCATCAAGAAGTACCCATAGCATCACATAGCGAACATATCATTTGATCTCATAACATTTCATACCATTAACACAAGTACATTACCACAAGCAACACATCGCCACCATACCCACATTAATAGATCCAAACTTTTCGCCATTCCCTATGCTATCAACATTCGATGCTACAATTCTACCTCTCTTAAAATGAACTGCGTCCTCGAAGTTTGCTTGTACTCAAAACATTAACATTATTACTATTTTCCATGCTTACCACCATAAGAAAAGTCCTATTCCTTCACATAACCAAAACCAATCATCACTAAATAACTTATACCACAACTCAATATTCACTCCTATTATGATACCTCAAAAACATATTTATCAACAATTTACTTAACTTTTCAACCACCCACTATTATCTCAAAATATTCCACAAAATAAAGCTAACCGCAATGCAACAACTTACTATTCTCAAAACGATACTACATACTCTTACCCAATTCATCATTAAACTATTATCTACTTCATTTATTGTCATCATCCCGTCTTACTGAAAATCGCTTAATACCGTAACAGCACACCGCCAAATTTACCACAATCCCAAACACCATTCATTACTCACATTACCTAGAATCGACACGAAAATCCTCAACACAAAAAATTGGATCAATCATTTACCACGATTACTCATAATATCCTTCTAAACTCTCGCCCTATCTCGACCCCATAACACTCAACCTAAAATCCTCGTCCACACAAGATCCTAAATTTTATCCTCAATGACAACGAATCCATCCACCCAAACATGATACACTCTAACATTATATCCTTAACAAATCCTTCAAAACGGTAGTGAACCATTTACAAACTCAAGCACACCACAATAAAATTTCGCGACTTCTCATACCTACCAAGTCAAAACATCCAAATTCACATGCGGAAATACCCCCCCCCCCCCCAACAACCAAGCCTCTCAATCAAAATCTAAAAAAACCAGGAACCCAACAATAGTGACTAATAAATCTCCACCGATTTGACTCTACTCTTAAACCCACGAGGCAAAGGCTAAGAGAATGATAATAATGAATATACGACATCTATCGATATGCCCAACAACTAAATACTTTAAGCTCTCAAAACTCGGTACTCCAAATAACTCGCTCATGGAGACTCACATAACCACATAACCGTCATAACAGACCACAATATGAATGTCGCTATTACACATTAAAACACTATACAACCAAATACACATAAATGTCATACAAGTCACTACCTACATTACTTCCAAAGCCATAAAGATTCCACTAACATTTCACAAACTGTCTTTGATTACTATCCAAAAATTGTCCGCACACGATTATCCGCTAATATATGCCATATTCTTCTATTCCTAAATCAACATCTCATTTGAAAGTACTATCACCTTCCCTTACTATTTCTTACAAAACTATGTCATTTGCATCTGTAACACTTATCCCAAAATATGTTCCTCCAAATATTTTTCATCTAATTTACCCCATTTGAACTCCTACTTCCAAATACAAATGATTTTACGAGCTCATCAATATCATTCGGATGCCGCTTTTCTATTGCTTCAACTACTCCTTGCTTAACCAATTCGTTATGTGTATCTTTTCAAATTCGTTATGTGTATCTTTTCCAATTCAAACAACGATACTTATAATATATTGTTATTATCAATCCTTAGCATACATCAAAATCATGGCTACCTCATATAATACTTCCCAAAGTATTTCATAGCCACAATCGTCCCATGGTAACCTGAATGTACACAAAAAAAATCATATCCAAGTCTCACTTACATATCGAGCGAACTAATCTCTCTAGGTACCATCATCGTTACATTCCTCTATATCAGTCTTCATCACATCTATCCCTAATCAACATAAACATTCCCATTTTCCAAATATATTTTGCACATATTCCCATTTGTAACCACTCATAACTCTCTTCCCAAATCTCATTTCATGCATTATCACTCCCACATAATCATTTGGCCATATACATATTTGCCTCTATACGTTGTTCAACTCACGACATTATTACTCATCACATATCGCAAAACTGGGTCTTTCTCTCACAACACTCATAAATCTATCCGTCTTAATTATATATAACCACACACATTTCTCGCAAAATAATACAATCATGGGGAACATTATCCACCTATATATCCCATCGAACCCATTCGCCAAGGTCAATATATTCGAAACACAAAACAACAATATACTATAACCCAATACGATGACACTCCTTCACATATTTAAATTAAGGGGCAATTAAGTAATCAAATTAAAAAAATAATACATTGATAAAACAAACTCATAATCCCCCCCTCCCCCCTTTGGCCAAGCCACTCGATCGATTACAACACGCTCGGTCGAGTACTCACTATACTCGGTCGAGTACATACTCTATTCGGTTGAGTACACACTCCTGTAGCCATCATAGAAGTAAAATTTTACACACTTGGTCGAGTTCTAAGTGCACTCATTTTTGTACCATGCATTCAGTCAAGTGATCTTCTGCACTCGGTTGAGTACAACGCGTTTCTCATCATTGACCAATTTTCGTAAAACAATCATATGTCCCTCATTTCGAAATCGATTTTGGCTCATGACCTACCTTTAAAAGCGTAATGGGACAAGATATCACCTCTCTTTGGAATTAACTGATTATAATTTCTAGAATTGAAGTTATGACAGTTTTAAGACAGACCTTCCATAATCGAACATCATACAATTCAATTTTTTGTTAACAAACAAATTACCACTCTTCAACATACTGTATATCTCATATAAAACCATACTTCACAACCATTTGCATGTTCTCATTATCTCAACATGCCAATATCAACACATCATACTCCATTCAAACATCTCATTCTTCTCATTTCGCAATATTTCGTCTCAACATTCACATATTCCACTGATGTCAATTAACTCACATAACATTATTATACACATACTCGTCAAAGACATACATAAATAACACACAACATACTAGCAAATCCAAACACATCCCCGTGGTGACCGACTAGAAGTTGCAAGGACAATAATGTGATTACGGAACGTCTCCCAAATCTTTGAGGTAGCACCAAAGAACTCCTATTTGGGTTCATTTTAAATATACACTCCTATGTTCATTGGTTCATTGGATTTAGGGTCCAAAATTGTCGCTCTGTTAGTACTTTGTAACACCCCCATCTACCAAAAAGCTTTACCAAGGCCTACCTTAGTAAAAAGAGATATTACCATCTTGGTTTGCCCGAGCTAGATAATATGAAATAGGCAATAATGCAACGACATTTATTATAATATTTGAAGTGATTACATTGTCTTAAACCAATATAAAACAAAGTCTCAAATCCAATGATCCAAATAATAAAAAAAAGTCTAAGTAATGACGTTGGGGAAGCTAGACTCATCGTTAATGGCATTCCCTCCATTTCCATCACATGCGCAGAGACAATACCTGCTAAACTCCTACTTACCATTCCCCAATGAATCACAACAGTTTTATAAATAAAAACGGGATGGGTACCATCATACATCAACCAATGCAATAACAATAACAATATTCATCACAATGTAACCGGTGGCAACTAATCAGTATCATCATCACACTCCAGTAACCGAGTTAATATCGTAGGGGTAACCCCTACCAGCGTCAGACTACAGATCTGACCGCCCTACCACCAACCGATGCCAGACCGCAGCACTGGACACCAAAAGCCCGTTTCACTGTAGCGAGAATTCCCGGAACATTAGTGTGCACATCCTCTTCGTGGCAGGAGAGACACGAGAAACGAGTTTGGGATGTGGAATCGTCTCCCGATCGGACCACCAATATAGAACCAAGTATCATCACACCACCATCACCACCACCACCATCATCATCATCATCATCTATAATCAACATCACAATACCAACAACAATAATAATCATAGCCCACAATATAACCAAAAACAATCATCAATCTCAACAACAATAATCAACGTACGAAAGTAATGAGTAGGGAAACCCTACCTTTAACAATTATCCAATCACAAGTATTCACATGTTGATCATTCATAAATCCATCACTTACATAACATATTTATGTGTAATTACATAATATCTAATTAACTAAATATTTCTATAACTAGATTCATCATTACCTAAATTGTAATCCCAACCTTAAGAACCAAACTCGACTTTCCCTTACTTTTCATCATAGAACACCCTCACTATAAAATACATAACTAATTTCAAAAAAGGTCTAATCGATACAAGGCGAACTATTATAGAACCCTAAGACTCTTAGATATAACTCTTATTAGAAGATCTTTCTCCAAATTATCAACCTATCATGACTGAAAAGACAGATATATCACAGCTGTCAAAATTCGTCGCATAAAATGTAACGATTCATAAAACGTGTTTAAAATAATATTTTTTAGAAATTCCAACGCCTATCAGCATCTAAAAAGACGCAGAATATATTCCACATATAATTTAGGTTTTAGATGCTTTTCTCATGGCATAAGCATATTCGCGTTTTTCTGGATCGATCTTCATAAATAAATCGGATAGGACAAACTGCAAAAAATTTGGGTACAATTTTTGACGGGATGAAACTAGGCCTATAAAAAACAAAAGTCGGTGTTTTGAAGTTTGAAGATAAAGTATTGAAGGCAGCGAAAATAATTGAACAGGATGACCCAACGAATTTGTAAACTGCAATACCAATCAAACCATTCTAACCCTAATCAAAAGTGATGATGCATTACTCAAACTCAAAATCCAAGACTCTAAAATATGATTAATAATAAAAGAAATTAAAAAAATTATAATAAAAGAACGAGATTAATCGCAAGGATGAAAGCCCCAAATCACTAGAAGCACAATCCTTCGGTTTCTCTCTTGGATGATTAGGAAGATGGAGGAAAACATGGGAGGGAGTTTAGAAAGGTTTTTGGCTTTGTAAAATAACTAGTAAAAGCTTAGAATTATAGCTATATATATACTAATCTTCTCTCTAATCACAACTAACGAACCGACATATAAATACGGAACGGTTCACTCTATTGAGTATCACCTACTCGACCGAGTACCACACTAAAATACGTAATACTACAGTACTCGTGATTCGTGACTTCCCCGATGTGTTCCCCGAAGAGTTGCCTAGGATTCCTCCCGTGCGTGATGTGGAGTTTTCCATTGACCTTGTACTCGGAGCCGGTCCAATTGCCAAAGCTCCATACCGCATGACTCCTACTGAATTGAAGGGGTTGAAAAAACAACTTGATGAGATGATCGAGAAGGATTTTATCCGACCGAATGCCTCACCTTGGTGTGCTCCCGTGCTCTTTGTGCACAAAAACGATGGTTCTTTGAGGCTATGTGACACCCTCAAATTTGCGGAAAGAAAAAAAATAATTTAAATACATAACGAAGGGTGTCATAAATAAAAAGGGTCATTACAAAAGAAAATTAATATTATACATAAGAATTATACAAGACGGGAGACATATCTCCCGTATTATAAATACGGAAAAAAAAGAGTGTATAATAATATACAAACTATGAACCGAATATAGGTCCAAGGTAAATACTTCGCTCGCTAGCTCGTCAATGTACCCCAATATGCATTCACCACCTGTTCGACCGCATTAAATATAAACACGGAAGCCACAGTCAGTGGGGAGTAACTCCGAGTTCTCCCAGCCACGAAATGTCGAGTTTAATGAAACATGAATAACATAAAAGCAATGTATATGGAAAATACAAAACTTAAACATATATGATATGCTTTTCATGTTATGAAACAATTAACTAACATATAACCTATCATATGAAAGCTATCATGTGAAACCGATAATAAATATAACAAGAGGTAGGGAAGCTGGTATGCTAGCTCAGAGGTTACCCTGTAACGTGGCCATGATACACTCAAACCCTAATCAACACGTAATCATGTGAATCAGTTAACAATCGTTAATCCAAACTCTATCAATCCTAGCCGGCTTGCCTCTCACCTTCTAGAACTCATAGAATCATACAAACATGAAAGACCAATACTTCTACAAACAGGCATAAGTTCTTAGCACAGTCAATAGTCGACTTCTGTAACTCGAGGCTATACCACAAGGTAGGAAAACATCCTAGTCCTAGACTGATCGGACCTAGCGACAACAGCTATTCCGCTCCCCGTCCCATGACATAACCGTCTATGAGAAACTCTACTAGGCGACCCCCTAAGCAGAGATAGAGATGGCTAGTACTTAAGCGGTCCCTTCCCAAAGCGAACTTCTTAGGATGCCGGCCCCGGACTTGGAGATAAGCCCCCCAGGCCGTGACACAAAAGCTATCAAGCAGTGAAATATATACTCGTTAAAGATAGTACGGGGCTATCAATGTCATGGTCCAAGATACTCATTTAGAATTAGAATGGTCAAGACGCCATATACTCATAATTCTCTATGGGTACTTAGTCAACACGACACCAACCATATAATAAAACAGTCACGGGAAAAACATCCTATCATGTGACTAAGTGCATATCAATAATAATCAAATATCATATCGCCTCATATCTACTAAGGCTAATTCATAATTAAATACAACCTTACTTGAAGACAAATCCCCGACCCGAGTCCCGCGAAGGGTCATCAGTCAAAACGGGGCTGACTAGATCTTAGTTTGACCAAACCCGTTTGGTCAAACCGGCTAGAAACAGAGTCTTTATCACATAGACATAAAATCAACATATTCATTACATGTTATTTTATTACTACTTCTAACATGTGAATTATCATATTATACCCAAAAACCCGCTTGACTTAAATGATAACCAATTAAACTACGACCTCGTCTTATAATTTCTAACATGTGAGAAATAATAATTTAATGAAAAAACCTTTTTAATTAAATATTTTACTTATTAATATTTCCCACTTGCTAAATATTAAAAAACACGATAAAAATGACGATAACTCAAAAACCGTCACAAGTCCCAAAGTGGGACCCACGGGCTGAGTTGGGCCGGACCCCACATGGGCCTGGATGGGCCCCACGGCCTGTTTTGGGCAAAATGGGTTGTTTTGGCCTTTTTAACGGTTTTACTAAAAACCGTTTCTAATTATTTCACGCATGCTTTAACATAATTAAAACCCGTCAAAACAACAATTAAACAATCAAACATTGACACAACCCAAAGACCAAAACCCGGACCCACCATGGACCAACCCACAGACGGTTGAACCGGCCGGACGGATGGTCTGGTTCCGGTGGCCCACTCCTCCACGGGTTCACACAACCAAAGCCAACAATCCAAAGTTCCAATTAATTCTAACATGTTTCTAATTACTAACATCCATTTTTAAACATCCAATTTAACCATCCAACATACCACAATCATCATCATGGAGAAATCATAAAAATATAACAAGAACACCAACATATTCATAAATTCCTACAACATAATAAAATCAACCACTTATCATGTTACTAACTAAAATCATAAAACCATAATCATATGAACAAAAACTAAAGAGGAACCAAAAACTAAAGTAAACCAAAGCTATGTAACATATATCCGTCGAGTAACTCGGAATCGTTACCTTAGCTTAGAAAAATCAATTAGCACCAAAATAATAGAGAAAAATAGAACGAAGAAAACCGTCTTTATTATCTTTCCTAAGATATACGAGTCACCAAACTCGTCTTCAAAATCTTCCCCTATAAGCAATGACAAGAAAACATTATTAGAACTTAAAATATGATTTTCCATAATTAAAGTGTTGAAAACGATCTTGACGGAATTGAAATAAAACCGTACTAGAAGATGGAGAGCGAGGAGGAGATCTTAGAAATATAAGTTAGGATGGATTGAATTAAGAAATGAAGATTTTATGAAGGTTTTGCTCAAGAACGATGAAGAACAAATGATGAACGGCGAAGAACACGAAGAACGATTAAAGAAAGCGATATTTTGATCTTTATTTGAGTTGTTGAAAGATGAAAAGTTGTTTGTGAGTAGGAATGAGTGGATGAGTGCCGTGTAAATATAGGCCAAAATAGTGAGTTGGGTTTTGTAATTGTTGTTATGGAATTGACCCGGTATAATAATTATATTACCGTAATTAATTAGATATTAAGTTAATTGAATTAAATATCAAGATATTATGTTATTGTAATGAAAAGAAAGAAAATATCAAGGTCAAAGAGAGAAGAAAAACCGTGAGGATAGGAGAGAAAGCGGGTCTGATTTTGAGCGATTTGCGTAATTTTCGGTAACTGATCGATAAAGTTGAAAATATCTTAGATATTCTTATTAATTTAATCAAAAGAATTAAAATATCTAACGTGAGTGGAAAACGATGACATGGGCGCGTGACTCATGCCAAAGTCGAGTTTCGATTTTGTTGCGCGCTTTACGATGCGTCGGGAAGAGTTAAATGACGTTCGGTTAAAAACCGTAAAAGTTATTCTTTAAATTCCGAATAAATTCAAAATAATTATATTAAATTATGATAAATCATAATAAATCTTAATAAAAATAAATCAAAAATATTATTTTTTTAAATAAAATTTCGGTCCTCAAACTTATGAGGCGAGTCGGGAAAAAGTCAACAGAAGTCAAAGTTGACTGAAAAGTCGAGAAAAGTCGAAGATGACTTAAAAGTCAAGAAAAGTTTATGACGACTTAAAAGTCAAGAAAATTCAATGACGACTTTAAAAAGTCAAGGAAAAGTCAAAGACGACTTTAAAAGTCAAGAAAAGTCAAAGATGACTAAAAACGGTCTTTTCATGAAATCTCTCAGAAATTCCAAATACGAACGCGGAATTTCAAAATAAGACTCCGAACAAAAATTCCTATTTTAAAAACTTAAGTTCTACTGAAAAGTGTTCGTAAATATTTTTACTAGAAAAATGGGTATATTTCGGGTTGTTACAATCACCCCTCCTTTTAAAAAGTTTCGTCCTCGAAACTTAGAAGAAGGAACGTAACATATATGTAGGTCTATTTCAAAACTGTTAAAATATACTTGTAATAAAAATACATGGTCTTATCAATGGGGCGGAAGATTCTCGTCTGCAGTCAAGAATCTCATCGTCCAAGTCAAAGACTCAAAAGATACATTTTCGCGTCAATTAATGAGAAAACTAGTTATCGAACGTCTCCAATAACGAGTCTCAACACTCCTTGACGGTAAAATACTTGAAATCATCAAAAATTTCCAAAAGCGATTAGTTCAAAAATTCTATAGTAAAGGTAATAACACTACTATCTATACCTAAAATTTCTAACTAAAGCTTCTAATAACCTATCTATACGAGATGATAATTGATAGAAGGAACGAAATATTCGAAAGAATAAATCGAATAGAAAGAGAGAAAAGAGAGGAATGAATCACCAAACTATCCTCCATAAATGACAATTCGAATGTCGATCGTAACTTGACAACCCTAACTGTACAAGTAAACTAATCCTCAAAAGAGTGTGATATACTCTCAACATTTTCCATCCTCCGATTCCTACCTAAATATTTCATAAGCACGACACATAGAGTAAGAACTCCCAATTATTCAAATTCAATTAAAATCTTCTAAGGTCCATCGGTACGGTAAACTCCATAACTAATAATCCCATAAAAGATTCATTACGAACTCAAATCTTCTTAACTCCATCAAAACTCTTATTGGAAACCACCATCAAAATATTTATAATTTGGTAAACAAGACCGCTAATAACCACAAAGTAAAGGACTTACTATGAAATCCTTTAATCTAATTTCTTCAAAAATTCATTACCCTAAATTATTAACCATGACCCTTCTCATCCTCAAAAGTTGAATCACAAAACCTCAAAGAGAGTAGTCACACAAATCTCATTTCACTTAAGATTTGCCAAACATAAGGCAATGCAACCGTAAATCAATTTATTTATCTCTTCCTAACTCTCAATACATCGGTTTTCGCTTATGACTATATTCCTCAAGTTTGGTCATCTAAATCCAAAATTCCACAAGGTAATTATTCCCGTTAGAGTCCAACATTTAAAGACCACAATTACCAAGTAACACTTAAAGAGCCACTAAAATCCTTAACCACAACAACCACCCACCATTATGCTTAATTCGATCCTCAAAAAGAAATGATATTGCAACTTCAAATTTTCATAATCTAAAACCACTAGGAGAATTTCATCCTAAGTTTATCCTCAAATACTTGTAATCATCTAAACACGGAACTAGCTTAATAGGATGGTTAGGCACCATATTCGAAACTTCTTATTTACTCTAAAATAGACATATCATAAGCATGGTCTTCAAACCAATACTAAACTTCTAAGTCCAAAAGACTAAATTACTAATGAGTTACGAAGTAATAGCCAACTCATTCGACTTTACACCTTCGAATATCATGAACTATTTACACACAAGTCATGACAAGCTTCCAGCATTAAAATCATTAAACAGACATACCTTACCACACTTTCCTCAAGGATACCCACTCTCACCACCATAGGGTGAAATTAGATCTATACTATTTCCTCGAATCACAAGTTCATTCTAACTAACACTCATATTCCACAAAATTCAAAGTTCTTCCGACTAAGTATAATATACCTCAAACAAATGGGTATGACATCCATAAAATGTTACCAGAGGGAGGTAAGGATACCAATAGTAAGATGGAGGAACTATCTAGAGAAATTTCCAAGAGGCAAATAAGGTGGAAGAGAAAGAAGCACCTAGATGGAAGGAAGAGGGCATAATACTATAAGGACGAGAGAATTCAAAGATGAAGAAGGAATTCACTTCAATTAGGCTTATGAAGCTTCAAATCTTCGGTAGAGGATACTCCGTCTAGGTAACACATATTCCACCATAAGGCGTAATATTGCTCCTAGCAATCTGGCTAGCCACCCAAGCATAGCCTCCTTGGCAATTGTCTTCTTTATGAGGAGGGACCTGGTTGGCAGTAACAACGATCTCTTCTACACGAGGTCAAACCGTCTTCATAAGAACCAAAACAAATTAAGTTACTCCTAACAATTAGCATAAACAAATAGACTACAACATAAATCCTAATCTACCCATCCTACCATTCTATCTCACAAGTTTATTATTTTATTAAGGTCAAGTTATTTATACAAGGGTACACAAACGTGCGTCGGGAGCAAAAAATGCTCTGATACCAACTGTGACACCCTCAAATTTGCGGAAAGAAAAAAAATTATTTAAATACATAAACGAAATATGATAATACATAACGAAGGTGTCATAACATAAAAAGGTCATTACAAAACGGAAATACTATT
>JAIUZE010069919.1:0-35870 GCA_022085475.1 Heliosperma pusillum
TCTTCCCTTCCGGTAATTGCACAATTTTCCAAGTCCCATTTCGTTCTAACGCATCAATTTCCTTGCTCATTGCCTCTCTCCATTTCGGATTCTTTGCAGCCTCATAGATCTTCATCTATGGCCGCTAGGAATTCTCTGTGATGGTTAGAAAAAAAATTCGTAATAACATAATTCACTAAAGGATAGCGAGTACCTGACCGTGAGGACTTCGTATGGACGCGGTGAACATCAATGGCATGGTTTAATATTCATGTTGATGTGCATATGTAATCCCGCTTCCAATATGGCTCAAATTTCTCCCTTGCTCCTCGTCCATACCTTTCTTCTTGACCCCCTATACTCGTGTTTTCTACCATTGTTTCTACCTCATCACTGTTGTTATCTACAGTATTCTGCTCCATTTCCTTAAGCGTTGATTGTCCTTCATTTTCCCTTGCGACACATGCTGGTTCTTCATCCAAAATATCGATACTATTATCATCAAATAATCCCGGACAAATAACAGTTTCCCATGATTTTTCATTGTTACCTTCCATCGTAATATTTGTTTAAGTGGTATTTGAGAATGGAAAAACGTGTTCACAGAAAGTGACATCCCGAGACGCAAACATCCGCCTGTCCTTTAAATCGTATAACTTCCAACCTTTCTTTGTGTGAGGGTACCCTAAAAATATACACCGTTTCCCCCTTTCCCCAAATTTATCACGTGGTTTATCTTTGTTATGAGCGTAGCAAAGACGACCAAAAACTTTAAGACCACTGAGCTCGGGTTGTTTACGATATAAAACCTCAAATGGTGTTTTTCCTTGAAGCAAAGGTGTTGGAGTTCTATTTATCAGATAGACGGCTGTCAAAATACATTCCCTCGAAAAATGTAGAGGTAAGTCAGTTTGGAACCGTAAGGCTCTCGCTTTCTCGAGTATATGTCGGTGTTTTTGCTCAACTCACCCATTTTGTTGTGGTGTATCAACGTTACTAGTTCTAAAAATTATCCCGTTTTCTTCATAGTAATATTTTAAGGGCCCAGATAAAAATTCGGTTCCATTATCACTTTGGACAATTTTAACACATGTTTCAAACTGGGTCTTAACCATTTGACAGAAAACACGCAATAATTCTCCCACTTCACTCTTGTCTTTCATAAGATAGACCCACACTCCCCTACTATGGTCATCAACAATGGTAAAAAAATAATGTGAACGAGATAAACTAGCAACTTGATAAGTGATATTTTGTACTGATTTATCCCCCGTTTTAGCTCAATTTCCATACGATTTATGCACTTTGTTAAGTGACTAACGAGCTAATATTGCTATTCTAGTTGTTTTGCGTGTTTTGACTCGTTTTATAGGAAATGAAGCGGTTTTGCTATATTTTCCTAGTTTATGGAGCAAAGACACTAGAATACGAGTTTTCGAGGAATTGATGATAGCCAGTTCACGATTTGATTACGATTCCGCTACATCCTTCCTCGAATGGACTCAATTTGGATTTTGGCTTTGAACTTTAAAAGAAAATATCAACCCAAGTCAAGAGAATATCAACCCAAGTCAAGAGAAGATCAGCCCAAGCCGAATCCCGTATTACATTGACCAAGACCAAGGCATAGGATTCCGTGCCTAAGATGAAAAGACGGAAAATCCATCTTACACATATACTCGATCGGATTGCCATATACCCGATCGAGGATTTCTGCAAGTGGACGTTACTTAGCTCTTCTTCAACCGAGCTTAAATGTGTGATTTAATGCTTTGACTAGGGTACGAATTTGGACGAGGGATCAGCAGCCATGCAGTCCTATAAAAGCCAATGATCATCACACACAATTATCATCCAATTATCCATTATCATCTTATCATCATATACTTATCTCTTATCATCTTTTCATATCTTTTAACACACTTTCTTACAAGTTTTAGAATATAGTTTATTTCTTAGTATTTCTCTAGTGTTTTCATAGCTTTTGTTATTGGATATTTGTTCTTACTTTCGTTCTTATATACCCATATTCCAACTCGGTAATTCTCTATCTTTTACTATGCAATTTTCATCATGAACTTTAAACTAATTAGTATTGTTTTCACATTGTTGTTGTTAGGAAATCAAGCTAAAATTAATCTAGTTAAAACCGAAATATTATTTAACATGTCACATTATAATTTACCTAATCATATAATCATAGAATTCATCACTAGAATCATTATTAATATAATCACCATAATCAGTTTAGTATTTATATTTCATAGTTTAATTTCCTACATCTTTTTCTTATTAATTTACTTAATCACATGATCACATAAATTAGATATAATATTGTAAGATTAACATTGTGTAAATAAAATAAATAGAGTTGCAATATTGAAATGATTTACGAGTTAAATGAATTAAAAGAAGAGTAGATACCAATTGAACCATCTAATTGTTTCTTCCTTTGGTCGTGTCAAATTCTATAACTATGTTTAGTGGCCATAAACAATTGTTTGTATTAGTCAATTTCTATCTTTATAACGAGAGTAGTTGTGATAGGAATTAGGACTGCCAATAGGGGTTTAGTGACTTAACCATGCTGAGAGGACGTTAGGACCCACTAAAAGGTCGGTACGAATCCGAAAGGAATATACCGCTACAAGGCCTGGACAATCATAGTAATTCTAATGTTGGTATCTATGAGACTTTTAATTAGTTTTACATGTATTTCTCTTTCACTATTTCAATTTGATTAGTTAGTTTACTTTACCGTTTTAGATAGTTTATTTTATCGTTATCTAGATAGTTTACTTTATCGTCTTTCTAATTCTGTTCTTAGATAGTTTATATTATTGTTATTAGTTAGTTTATTAGTCTAGTTAAATAGCCTTTCAATATTGTCATTTAAATATCGTATTTAGTTAGAATTTAATTGTTGTTATTCGGATCAGAGAACTTCCCCGATCGGGTACGTGACAATCCGATCGGGTAAGTCTTCTGTTTTGAGTTTTACATTCTGCAATTTACATATTTGTCATTTACATATCGTCATTTACATACTTGTCATTCTATTTTATGTTAATAGCTTATACAACCACCTCAAGTGACTCGAACTTAAATGAAAACCAATCCATAGCCATTCATAGTTAACACGTACTCCCTGAGGATCGACACCCTACTTCCCTAATTACATTCCTTATGTTGTTAGCCTAAGTGCGGGTAATTATTTTTGTATCGGGACCGCGACATAACCGATCACAACTCGATATTGTCCACAAATATCACAGTGAATCAAACCAAATAAAACATCACACCTTTTATTATTAAGCTTAAAAGACGTACGAGTTTGTTTCACCCTACAACATGGGTCACAAATAGCACTAGAATTCCAATTCAAATTGCAACCAACCAAAGGAGAAAAATGAGATAATATACTCGTTGATGGATGCCCGAGCCTTTTATGCCATAGGCGAATTTCTTTGGACAGAGACGTTTGTGCTGCCAATTCGACCCTTCTTGGCTTGAAATAATAAACCCCATTGAGATGCTCACTCTGTCCAATATCTGTCCTCGAAATTCGGACCTGCATAACGCAATGGTCAGTGAAAAAGGTTACTACACAATTGTTTTCTTGAATTAATTGTTGGACTGAAACTAAGTCACATGTTAGTGAAGGTACAAAAAGAACGTCTTTTAGTACAAAATCAGTAGCCAATGTAACTTCCCTATGCTCATAGGCTTCAACTCGCCTACCATCAGGTAGTCCCACAATCGATGGTGTCCCCATCCTTATGTTTCTGAGGCATTATCTCTTACCCGTCATATGATGGGAAGCACCGCTGTCTATTAACCATTCACTAACAAGATTAACATTTATACCCGCAAGTTTGTCACTATACCTTCCGGACTTGCCATTAAAAAGCTACGGATTTGATCGATTTTGTCGCTGGTGAAAGGAAGGTTCTGCTGTGGTGTTTCACGCTCCCTTGCTCCTGACGAATTTCCCACAACATTAGTATGAAACACATTCTGCTGACAGCGACCTCCTGATCTTTCCCTACCACGACCGTGGTTACCTCTATTATTTCCTCCTCCTTGACGACCTCTGCCTCTCTCACGATTCTTAACTGTTTCATAGCCATGTTTATCATAGCAAATGTCTTCAGTATGATAAAACTTACCACAATAGTTGCATTGAGGCGGTGACTTATCTTCATCTACATCTTGTTTCGAGAAGGACCCCCTGCCTCGTCCATAAGATCTCACTGCCATGGCTGCTTCATTTGTTTCCTCCCTGTTTTTCGTGATGGTTGTGTGCCTTTCCTCTCGTAAAATTAATGAATATGCCCGAGTGAGAGATGTGATAGGGTGTTCCATCAATAAATTAGAACGAATGTTCCCATACAAAGCTGTATCTAGACCCATCAAGAATTGATGGACCTTCTCCTCCTCTCTCTCTCCTTGGCTATCATCGTTGCGGCTCCGCAAGTACATGTCGGTACCTTTCAGTAATTAGCGAGTTCGTCCCATATCGTCTTCAAACGAGTGTAATATTCCACGGCAGATTATCGCCCTTGCTTGCACTCGCTTAATTCACCTTTTAATTGATGGACTCTCGGAGCATTCCCAGCGTTCTGCAACCGTTAATGAAAAAGTGATACTTGGAATTAATTTTGGATCTATCACATTCCGTAGCCATGCTTTCAACATGGCATTGCACTGTCTCCATGCCACCAGTTTGAGATTTTCTTCTCCTACGACGCCCTTTGTTTCTCAACCTTTCCTTCAACAAAAGCTAATTTATTTTTTGCATCAAGACCGTTCTTGACTGTGTCTGCCCACAACTCATAATTTTCGCCATTAAAGACGGTTTGTGTAAGCATCTAATTAGAATTATCGGATGGATGAAGGTAAAGTGGCAAAGTCATGGGGGATGGTTTGTTTTTCTTTGGTTTTGTTTTCGTGTGGCTTATTACTTTCGCCTGTCATTGTGAAAAAATGGATCGATGCTCACCATACCATGTGAAACAGAAAAACGAGAGAAGTAATGGAAAAGGTTTTTCTTGATAATAATATAGTTGGTGCCAAAGGTTACATATATAGCCTCGTAATGGTAATCAACAGCTAAGCAAATCTGCAAGTTATGGTAAACTATAATTAAGAATATGCTAAACCATATTCTATATTATACGGAGTAATTAATTATTACATCCTTATTCTCCAAGATATTCCGAGACAGGCGATATTCTTACATTTGTCCATGGAGGTGCGCCGCTGCCAGTGGTGGTTGTGGCCACCATGGCCAAGGGCTGTGGTGGTTGGTAATGGTAGTTAGCTGTTATTGTTGTTGTATTTTGTATGTGATGTTAATTATGGTGCAGACTATGTAAATTGGATGATGGCTAGAGATGGTCGATGGTATGTGCAATCAACATGATGGATAAAAGTTGTTGTGGAATCGTAATAAAGATAATTAGTATGTGGACTGGGTATTGGCATGGTCTCGTGAATTGGGGTACACCTCTTGAAATGGTCCATATATAACACCCTAATTGGATCAATAACGAGACACTACCGTTTAAAATGGTCAACTTGTAAAACACTCCTTTACTTTTTAAATTTTCAAAGTCACACATGTTAAATCAATTTTTTTTTGCATAACACCAATCAAAGTGAGTTTCCGGCAAAAAAAAAACAACTTTTCGACAGTTGATCTATGTTAAAATGAGGAAATTTAAGAGACTTGTACATAATTTGGAGGTGGCCACGAAGCCGGGTTCATGACACATTTGAGAATGTTTTTATAAATCAACAGTCAACACGTAGTATTTTCAACTTAAATACGTTTTTATAAATCGTCAGGATAGATGTATTCAAATTTACCAAATGTAACATATAAAAACTGGCAAAAGCTAGAGACTAGCTTCCTGACACATTTGAGGTACAAAGGACAAAAGGCCATTACCAACATCAAATAAAATCTTAAAATTGATTTGTTGATACGCTCCTAGCACACTAGGGCCTGGATCATTGATGCTATATATATTTAAGCAAATTAATCCTTGATATTTCTCTTTGAACAAATAATTTTTGTCCATAACCCAATCAACCTCTCCTTGTTTTCCAATCCCTGTGAAATGAAAAATAACAGAAGGAAGTAGTTGAACATCCATCATGTTGTAACAAAGATCACTCGAAGGTGTAGGTGTGGGTGTAGGTCGCCAACCAAATTTCTCTCTGAAGTAGTTGATTACCGCTTTTTTGAATGGGTTATATGCGCTTCTTGCTAAGATGGTATAAGGTGCACCAGAGTCGACAAAAAAACCCTTTTTATATGTTAATGGATCTAATTCAAATATAGATGGGTCAATCGATACTCTAATCCCCTGTACACTAATTGCATTTAAGTACACATGATATAGTGGCAACTTAGTCATAGCGATCGTTTTAACTTCCCTAGTAGCATCTCCACTAATTTGTGCTTCATCACCGAAGTACATGTTTGATATTCCTGAACCAGCCGCTAGACAATAAGAAAATAGATCTTTAGTATAACGACGGAGTTGTCTTAAGAACGATCTAGGACCAAAAGCAAGCCCATGTATACCAACTATAACATTTTCACGCATGTTACTACCGAAACTAAACCTTTCATTTTTGAGTGCACACCCGAACGTTAAACCTTGGAACGCAACATTTTTTCCAGATATTGCGTCTTGAAAAAACATCACATCTCTTCCAACAATACCGAAGGCATGTGGTGATGTCAAGTAGGTGATATCAAAGGCACACGATCCCTCATAGGCTAACCGTGGAATACACAATGGATCTTCCACGCTTATTCGTGTAAAAGTAGAGGACAACTTGTAGTTAAAATTGTTCTCTTTTGATTCTAAACAAGGGTCGCAACCTTCACACTGAATCCAAGTCTCATGACTACCGGTGTCAATGAGCATAAAAGGGGATAACCATCCTTCACCCGTCCCCATTGGGAGTTTTGTAGCATAATAACTTCCCTTGGCCAATTTAACCGGGGATTTGAAACCATCGGGAGTTAATCTTATGGGGTAATTGCTCACCTTTGACATAGATATGTTGATGAGGAATTCATGCCTTTCTTGAGCCGTGACATATTCAGGTAATATTTGCAAATGTGGTGAGTCTATAGGAATCATTTTAAGTGATAGGCTATTGATGTTTAAAACAAGGGATATCATCAAGAACAATACAATGTGTAACAAAATAAGTGTTGTTTGAGCCATTGTGAGTTGTGAGTTACGTGATTGAATGTAACCTAAAATGCTATTTTGATGACTTTATTGATGAAGAGCATGAATAGAAAGAATCCAAACATTATCTCCTAATTTTGGTAGATAATAATTAGCAATGATTGTGAGCCTAATAAGTGGAATTATTTGGAAATCCATAGTTTTCTATAGTGTTATAATCTTCATTCTATTAAAATAGGAACATTTAGAGCCGCACCTGGATCCACATCATCGTTAGTTTTCTTTTTCTTTTTTTCTTTTTTCTTTTTTTTCTTTTTTCCGCATTTTATGTATCGGTTTTCTTTTTTACACTAATGTAATTTATCTCAGAAATACAATAATTTGAACATGCAACTTTTTAATAATCCTAAATTATGAATTAAAACTTTATATTAATAATAAATTTCATTGATATATAAAAAAATCCTGAAAATTAATAATTTAAAATTACAATCAACAAAAAATTACTGAATTATATAATTTCACCTTACACAAATTTAGTTGAACAAAAAAAATCAATAGATAAGTTCATTATTTAAAAATCAGTTAGTTTATTTAAAAATCAGTTTGTTTATAAATATTAAAGAATTTAGGTGATATCATTCTAATTTGTAAAATATCAGCATTAATTACTCATTGCATGCATTAACAAACTATTTAACTGTTAATCCATATAGTACAATATGGATATAGAATGTCCCATATCAAAATAAAATTTGATAAAAATTATTTTTAAACTGAAAAAAATATAAAACTCCATAAAAAAAGTACATTCTTAATTTTGAACTTATCTAATTTAATTTGGTTTTAAAAAAATATGGAAAAAAATTACTAACATATTCTAAATCTATCGCTAAATACTCACACTGCAATCTACTTAGATAGATCTAATTAATTTATCGAAGTGCCATTTTTTATGTGTTACAAGTTACAAGCATAAAACCATTAAAAAATTGTCTTGGTTAGACAAATTACATGCATAAAAAATATTTACGTTATAACCACAAAAAGAATAAAAATTTACCATGTAGCTTAGAAGCATTTAAAACTAAATCCGTCATTCCTGAGGTGAAATGCTAAATACATAACATTGTAATGTACAGTGGATAGTTATTTTTTTTTCAAATTAAATTATTTTCAAGTTTATTGATTATATAAACAAAAGATAATGTGAGATAAGGGAAACACATATATACATTTATACAAAAATGAGATAGGGGAGAATAGAAGAAGATAGAAAAAGAAACACTAGTACAAAAATCACTTACGGCTACGGTTAAAAAGGACATATGGCTACGGTTGTACAACCGTAGTAAATCAAGGCGTTGCCATAAGTCAGGGACTTAAGGCTACGGTTGTTCAACCGTAGCCAAAAATTTTAAAGGCTACGGTTGTTTTATTGAACCGTAGCCAAAAGATAAGAAAAGGCTACGGTTACATACAAGTAACCGTAGCCTTTTCTATCTTATGGCTACGGTTGTAAAAGAAGAACCGTAGCCGTTTCAAAAAAAAAAAAAAAAAATAATAATAAATGGTAGCCTTATACAAACTATGTATTACAGGATGTACATTCATAGCTAAAATTATCCAAACTAAATACGATTGTATATCTTGGGAGCACGTTAATACATCAATCTACAAATTTACACATGCTTCAAAGACAATCAATATTTCTATCTAAAATACTATTTCCCATAAAACATAAATCTTCATGCTGCAAAGCTCCACTACTCTCGAAAAATTCTCTGCGACAAACGAAATAAAAGATATCACTAGATTGCTTAGGCACGCACAAGTTAGAGATATTACAACACCTTAACCTCAGTTTACAGCCAACCACACCATATTACAGCATTTTATATCAAGACAGCAGTATTTGACACCATTTCACACTATATCAGCAGCAATTTAGGGACATTTAAAACATATTTCAACAATACAAAATACATTCAGCAAGTTACACCATATTTTAGAAGAACAGCAAAACGTTAAAGCGTTTTACATCAAAACAGCAAGATTTTACAGCATTCTGTACTATTTTTCAGCAAAACAGTGAACATTTTCAGTAATTTAGACCTTAATACAACTAAACATCAACAATTTACAACATTGTGCACCATATTACAGCAAAACTGCAAAACTGCAAAACTTTTCCGCAATTCAAAACTTACTAGAGCAAAAAGGCAACATTTCAGTATTTTACACTATATAATAGCAAACATCAAGTTTTTCCAGCAATTCAGACCTTATCACAGCAAAAGAGCAACAATTTGCAGCATTTTACACCATATTATGGCAAAATAGAAAGCTTTTTCAGCAATTTGGACCTTACTACAGCAAAAGAGCACTATCTTACACTATATTCGAGCAAAACAACACTATTTTTCAGCAATTTTGACCCTGTTACAGCAAAACAACAACAATTTACAGCATTTTACTCCATATTTTAGCAAAATAACGATAATTTATAGCAGATTACACCTTATTAGAGTAAAAAAATAACATATAACAACTTGTTTCATAAAAAACGCTATGTGATTATTAGAATTAAAAGTGTGCTTATGGAGCAATATACATAGTCGGGTACACGTTTCAATAATATTATGACACCAATGCAACAAATAAATTCGATAGGACCTAAAATCAAATAACTATGTCATCATTAGAAATAAAAGTGTAGTTATGGAGAAACATACATAGTCAGGAAATGTGAGACCATCTTAAGTTTTGACATTGCCATTTATTGGAGTAAGATATTGAAACCAGTCAAGAAAGATCTCTTTCACTGACAAGAAAGTTGCATTTTAGTGTCTCAGTTAATCACCACAATATATACTCAACAAAAGAATGTCCAAATGTACAACTTGATGATTTTGTAAAATTTTAGTCTTACTAATAGAGTGCGAACTCTTGCATAGTTGTTGTATTTTTCCTTACATTCTGCGTAATAGGGATGGGTTTTGGTAGAACATGCAAATATATTTATCCATCACAACATAAACAAGCTTATGTAGTTGGTATAAATAAAATCATGAAGTTTGGTACAACTACAAACAAACTAGGACAATAAGCGAAACATGACAAATAAGATTACTGCTTTCTACTTAAGGGCAATCACTTACAAATTGAAAGAACAGTCATAATGGTATTATTGACTAAACCATAAAAACTGCAAACAAAAAGATTAACGAACAATGTACTTTACCCTCCGAAAGCTCCTAAAGGAATGTCGTCTTATTGCTTTGCCACTAAGAGAGTCTCTTCTAGCAATGGTACTCCTGCAAGATCAATTAATAATCTTCTGAAACTTAAGCTCGATCCCTAGTTAATACAAAACAAAACTTTCACTCATATGATTGGGTATACAAGAAATTTTAATCAGAGATGCAAACCATCAATTGTCTCTTGAAGCTAAAGTTGATGATTCACAAACCATCTGATTTTTTCAGCTCATTCATTTGGTCACAAATATACAGGAAAGAATAAAAAATGTCAGCCTTTGTGCTAAATGTAAATTGTCAAACTAACTCACAATCTGAATTTTAATGTGTATTCTAGTTCTTCGTCAAAAAAAATGACAATCTTAATTTAAAAAGTATTCAACTTTTCATTTCAATTATACTGCAAACACACAAAGCTACCAACTTTTGCATTCTACACCAAGCTAATAACCAAACAATCCTAATATTAAACATAACATTCAATTACATTGATAATAGTCATATTCACATCATTCAAAACATGACATTAAAATTACACCAATTAGAATATTAATAGAAAACCAAAGGAGATCAAACAAAACTAAATTGACTTAAAATAATATTGAGTTATTACAGACCAAAAGAATCTAAATGTAGATAGCATTAACAAAGGGATTTGATTGAGAAATTAAGCCTAAGGCAAAAATTCAAGTCGAAATACAGTTACAGGTTACAAATCAGTCTAGTTGGATAGATGTTACCCTTTCAACTTTCTTAGATCAGCAGGTATTGCATTAGGATCTAATAAAATCGAAGAAACAAAAAAGATGGGTACATAGAATCAGGGGCGAACCCAGGATTGAAAATATGGGGTAGCGAAATTTTTGTAATATAATTTCCTATTAAAAAGCCACGAAAATAAACGAACATATATCTCTAACAAATGGTATGTTTGTGATTATTCGTAATTAACAATCATTGCATTGGATTGTTGATGATTACACCATAGCTCGTAGTATATAATCTAGCAATTCTTGTGATGATCTTGTTTATACGAACCTTATATAATTGTATGGTATAATCATTTAGCATAACCAACAGAATAATATCAAGCAAAATATTATAACTGATTCTTGTATAAAATAATGTATATACATTAGCTAACGTACCATTTCTCCCAAATTAAGATTATACTCATTTCTTTTGCCTACTTTCTTTTCATTCTAGTGTCGAATTAGAGAGCTTTAACCGTAAATATGTTGGAAACTACTGTAAATAACACTGCTACCTAAAAACAAAAAAAAAACAAAAAAACCAAAAAATACATACATAAATCTATTATAGAAACACTTTCACAAAATATCAATTGACAAAGAGTAACATATGAAATATACTAAGTATATTTTAAAAACAGGATTACCGACTCTTTTTGAGAACCACCCAAAAACTAAATAGAAAATAGAAAATTAGGCAAAGTATTATATAAGATGGGAAAAACTTGATTGCAAACCAGGGCAAAGTGTTGATTTAAGAAAAATAAATAATGTAAATCCATTAAAAATGCTTTCAGTGAGGCTCGATCACAAGACCTTCAAGGCAATAAACAACTCCTTTTCCATTACACCACAAACACACTGCTGTTATTTTTCTACCCTTTACTTCCTTATTCTTTAAATTGAAGAAAACAGAAATTGGGGTAGCAAAAATCCGTCTTCCTCAACATTTTTTCTGGGTTTGGGGTAGCACTTGCTACCCTTTGCCACACTCTAAGTTCGCCCCTGCATAGAATACACCAAATGCCCTGCACCCGTAGATCTAAACACCACAAAAAAAGGTAGGGGAGTTGAAATCAAATTACACCGCACAAAGCGTATAATCTTTGAACAAGTTTTCCTTGAGTTATTTTAGTGAAGGGATTCAATACTCTTGCTCAACTCTCCCAATTTATTTATCTTAAACCTCTCACTTTGAAAAAGACGACCCACAAAAAATTCACGGCCATAAACAGTTGTCAATATGTTTTGCTTTACGCAAATTATACAGAAATGAGTAAATGACAAATTCAACTCATTGATGAATGCTATTACCTCTACTAGTTTCTTCATGAGCTGTACTTTCTCTTTTACTCAAATAAACAGTAGAAAACTAATTATCTCCAAACTGAAATCAAATTTAATTGAAAACCCTAACTCTAATACTCAATTGTACCCTAACATAATATAAGTAATTGAATCCCAAAACGCAATCATCATACGCAATCAAAATTCAGTGACAAATGAAAACAAATCCTACAAAACATATGAATTGCGATTACCTTGAAAAATATTGAAATTAAAAATCGTACTTGATTAAGGTTTGCGAACTGGAACTTTGACGAATTCTACCGACGTGGTCATGGGTTGTGGGTCGTCGGTGAAGAGGTGGTTGCTAGCGATAACACGGTGGTTGTCAGTGAGAGGTGGCTCCTGGCGGTAATAAGGTCGCTGTGAATGAAAGCAATGATAAAGCTTGTGGAGTTGTGGGTATGGTCATAAGACTCATAACTCATAAGACTATTAATAAGAAGAATATAAAATTACCTGTGTTCCGTATTTACATGTTTTAATTAGATTTTTTTTTATTTAAGGCCACGGTTCCTAATAATGATTGTTGCCTTTTATTTTCTTTCATATATTCGGCTACGGTTGTTTGACAATAACCGTAGCCTTTTATAATAGGCTACGGTTATTTTTAACAACCGTAGCCTTTTCTACTTGCCAAATGTCATTTTTGTACTAGTGAAAGAGGTAGGCATTATGAAGGGAATGAAGATAGCCGGTCTTTTAGTGACGTACGATTTTGTTGATGGGAAGGATGGGATTAAACATTGTCATATGGTGGTACGTATGGATTCTCAATAAGTCCTGCTTAAGACGGTACTATTGGTCTTAAGTTTAAGACGGGTCAAATAAAACCATATAGTGGTAATAAAGACAAAAAAAATCGTATTTTTCAGGGAACACGTGGGGTGATTTGATATGTATTTGATCCGTGTTAAGTTTAACACGGATAATGTCCGTTTTAAATAAAATTTGTGATGGAGTATCTGATGTGTTTGGACCTTGTTTATTCCTCAGTTTGGCCTAATTCAAAATAGATTGTACCCGTTTAATTACGAACCCATCCAACTAACATGAGCCCGAATCATGTCGCTAAAATTTGCTAAGTTAAAATGTGTAAATGTGAATGAATATCGTTTTATTTTCATTTCGCCGATGTTAGATGTAACGATATTGCTTATTTTCTTCATTTTCCAGATTATTTTATAATACGAATATATCGAACATACACACCTTAAATTGAAAAAAAAATGCACAATTTGTCAAGTTATATTAATTTATTATTCATACTATGTTTTTATTTTATAGTTGATAAGAGTCAAAAATCAATACGACTGGTTTGTGAAATAAGTCAATAGGTATTGTGTAATACTCAAATTCTCTACTCTCGGATATTAAAAGTATTTCCCTGGCGTATTTCATACTGTGTTTTGCAAGGCAATGATGTTTACACAAAATATACTATAATTTGTAAGTTTATTAGATTTTTCTACTATCTGTAAATGATATGAAGTATTGTTCGAAATTTAAATTTTGATTAACAATTATTGACATTACACATCAATATTGATGCTTTAAATCGAATATTTTTTACACAAGTTTAATACCAAACCCGTGCAATTTTGCACGAGTATAAAACTAGTATAAATTATAATGGCCTCGTATTGTGATTCAATATGTTTATTTTCAACACGAATTGTGTATATAATACACGAATTGTGTGTGTGTGTGTATATGATATTTTGTTTTAAAACGATTTGTATCGTTATGAAAATTTTCCATTTTTAGGATAATAATATAAAATGTGATAATATATTTCAAGATATTATATTATCTTATTTCCTAAATTATGTAATCATTTAGGAAAAGAATAACAGTTATATTATCTTATTTCCTAGATTGTGTGATCATTATTTAAGAAAAGAATATTAGAATAATATCTGGAGTATATAATTTCATTTCCTACATTATGTAATTATTTAGAGAATAGAGATATTTATTACAAAAATGAGATGATTTGAATATTTCTAGTAAGATTCAATTTTCTCCTATAAATATGACAATCACTTGGCATTTTTGTACTATTATTTTCTCGTGAATTTTCAGGTAAACATTTTTTCATTAAGATTAAACCAAATTAACATGACTCCTCTTTTCAGTGGAGACCATTGTTGTTATCCAATCCATATCAGGATGCTTGTCTAAGGGAGTTGCATTCTCAACTTATTGGCCACAACAGTCAGTTAGTACTCTCCTGCTATAAAGACAACGACTGAATAAATGTTCATGTGTTTTTGTATCCCTGCTACATAGCAGACAAACATCATCTTTAGAAATGCCCAGAACATGAAGTTTTGCCTTAACCTGTAAGGCTTCTCTTGCTATGAGTCATCCTACAAACTGACGTTTAGGGAGCCACCAGCTATTAGCGTGTTCCACTTAACATCGTGGAACTTCACTCTCATAAGCTCATAACCACTTATCACAGTATAACCCTTATGATCCGAGGTCCAATGACCATCCACATAATTAAGAGACAATTTCTCCTTAATTGACACACAGTCTTCCAACCCCAACTCAAGTCACCACATGGAACATAATCCGGCCAGAAGGGAATCAAGTGAAGGAGTTAGTATGCCCATATGTCCATAATATTGTAAAACTGATTAATTCTATGTGGCTACAATGTTCTGCTAGGAGCCGCTTGTAGTTTGAGTCCTAAAGGAGTTAGGACTCGGGTAGTACTAGTCAGTCCTACAAGGTCACACACTAGATGAGTTTTGGGCAATATTATAATTAATATTGATTAATTATTAAAGGAATAAGAATAATATTTATTATTCTTATTATACTTTCTCAATCCTAGATAGTCTAGGATTCCCTTTAGCTCCCTATATAAAGAGATATAGAAGGAGGTGTTTATTATGAGTTTTTTCTAGAGAGAAAAATCTCAAGGGAAGTAAGAAGGAAGAAAATTGCCCATAAAGTTTGTACTATCATACACACTCATATTGTGTGGATACCGGTAGAGGCGCAACACTTGGGACGTTATTGTGAGACGATCTCACAGATTATATTATTATTCAAGAAGCTGCGATTTGGTTTATTATACTTCTTTTTATTAGCATATTATTGGAATTCTTCCGCATTCAAGTAAGTTTGTTAATCACCCTTTTGTTTAATCTTATTACTTAACATGCATAAGATCTTGGGAATTCTGTAATTCAAATCTGTTGAAAATCGTTACAGAACCCTTCAGTGGTATCAGAGCGAACATGTATTGTTAAGTATTAGATTAAAAGGTTGCACCTTTAGATATAATTGTTGTATCTTTGTGTTTATTCTTGAGTTTCCATATTGGGGTTTTGAATTGAATTAGTTCAATTGCATACAATTGTTGTATGTTGTTAAATATTAAATTTAGGGTTTTATCATGTTAGATGTTGTATTGTATCGTAATATTTGATATTATGATGCATTCCTTTAATTTGATTAGAAGGAACCCTAATTTAATTGATTTAAGAAAACCCCTAATTTATTGTTGGAAACCAAATTTTAAGATTGTCTTAAAATCCCAATTTGATTGGATCTAATTAGATTAGATATGTAACAAACCCTAATTTGATTAGGTGATTAAATTGTTTAATTACGTGTTTAATGCTCTAATTTGATTAAAGCAAAATTACTGTTCACCCGTTACTATTCACGCGGTACTATTCACGCGCGTTTCGGTAAGTTACTGTTCATCAGTTCTGATTGTCGGATTTTGGCTTAAAAATAGTGTTTTTCGAGTGTAAATGACTTTCTAAACAAGACTGCATAACAGGGTCTACGTTTTTAAGCCAAATTCTGACGTCTTGATAGACTTTCAGGTGTTTTTTAATTTAAAATTATGATTTTTGTTTTTTCATAATTAGTTTTGTGATTTAATCAATTTGATTGATTGATTCATTGTTACAATGGTTGTATATATTGATTTAATTTTGATTTTTTATTAGTTTTATACATAGTATGATATGATCATGATACCTATGTTATTACGTTTTGCATAAGTTGTTCAAAAACTACAATTTTGAATTGTTGACGATTATGAATCGTTTTTGGAGTTCTTAACATGACTTGTTCTAATTTACAATTGCTTGTATATTACATTTGTATAATGTGATGTTTAATGATTAATTAAAGCTTTGTGTGTAAATTAGAACGGCTAGGTTCCCTTATACCTTTTTCCGTAAGAGAATTAGCGTCATGCTTAGGACCTTTGTCATGTTTGACTCCACCTTCCCTCAATTAAAATATTAAGTAATGTCCTTCCAAATTAACGACTGTAAAAACTTATATCGTTGGAAGTATTGTCTGCCAAAGTAGAGTACTCCTTCTATGTAAGCTGAGCAGGTGGGTAACAGTTATCCACACGTGAGATTTGGTACACTTAACAAAGTTATCAAAACAGTTTTGGACTTTGGGGCAAATAGTCAAGTCACATAAGATGTTACATGACGACTAGGAGTCGCATTTGATGCGATTGACATTTGATGGCTACCTTGATATGTGTAATTTGGGCGATGAGCCAAAGCTCACTCACGTTATATATGATTAGGGATCCTAGAATACTATGCACATATGAGGGGTATGTGTGTAGTGATTTTATCTTAAAATTGTTTAAGAATGTCGTGCAAATTGTGTGTCTTAAATCGGTTAAGATAATCACAGTTTATTAATATATTGATTTAGTTTTGCATATGTTGATAGTTTTAATTTGTCAATGTTGTCATGTTTTTCAAATGGGTTTGAATCGTTCAAATTTATAAATTGGTTTTCTTTGAGAATTGTTCTCAATTATGCAAAGTGAGGTTTATCTTCAAAAGAGAATTTCTAGCGAACCATATTCAATGTTAATGTATAGTTTAGACTATATAGCGAAAGTCATAAAAATGACAATTCGTACCATATATGTCAATTGTCTAAAATATTGGAATTGTTCCCGCTTAGTGAGAAAAAAAAATATGTGGGATGATCCAGTTACTTCATTCGTCATTATTATGACATAATTATATTGATAATTTATGAGTAATTGGATATCCTTATTATCAAAGGTTGATGACTGAAATTGTTTCAGTTATGTCTTAAGTTACAGTCGGTTCATAATGAATTGGGCACGTAAATTAAGCGAATTTCTCACTTAGTGACATAAGATGATGAAGACAATCGAGCCTTGTATCAAGAAGATTCAGAAACTAATGTTCTTTGAGTTCATTAGCAAAGAGGCTTTCAGATATGAGCTTAGACACTAATAATGGGAAAGGGAAGGACAATCGTTGTCAAGTCCTACCTTAAGATCAATTTCTAAAGGTATGAAAATCATTTAGTAATTATCGTCATTAATGTAATGACAAATAGCATTGGAAAGGTAGCTTATAGAAATGTCTCGAAGATCTGCGAAAGTTATTGAAGTATGACTTCAAACTAGAATTGCATGTTATAGAAGTAAAAGTTACCACGAATATTCTACTATAAGGTATAAGATACCAAAGATGGTATTTACATTATGATGTAATGACCTGTGGTAGTAGAAACATGGTAAGGAATGTGATAAATCTACGTGTATGATGAACAAATGTTGTTGCATTTTGCGTATAATTTATTCATTTGAATGTTATATTGTTCAAAATTAAACTAGATTTGAATAAAAGTTATTCATACAATGTCATTAGTAGAATGTTAATTCTTTTCATGTTTAAACATAAATTGAATTAATATTTTATAAAGAACAAATGTTGTTCTTTTTCTGGTTAAGACAATTTTAGTTTTGTTCAATCTAATCTATAACATGTAATGCAAAGGGTTCAAGTCTTATGACCCAAGTTTCACACGCTTATAACAATGTCTTTTGAGCCATGAAACGAGAATCACGTGTAGAAGTTCCATGATGATGGATTTCTAGACCTTATTGATTTGGATCGATTAAGGCAAGTGTAGTTTGTTTATATGCTAAAAGGATTTAAGGTGCTCGAACTAGTTTTAGTAAGAGGGCAACCAACTAGTTTGATCACACATATTCAGATATGTGTGTGTTGAATAAGTCATGTTGCTAAGGTATGAGATTATAATACTTCAATGTAATTACTATTTTAAGTAATTATGCATATGTTCATATGATGAACATAAAGTCTGATTGTTTTAAAAGTTTGAAATAGAATCAGATTGAAGTAAGAAATCAACTTAGGAAGTCGATCAATATTTTTCGATTTGATCGAAAGGAGAAGCTTGAATCAAGTGTTTATGATCATCATAATAGTAATGAAATTGTTTCACTACTAGTCTTAATGAGACAGTGTAAGTTTCACTATAAGAATATTAGAGAAAAATTGTTTTCTTTAAAGGACATCACAAGCTAAGTTAGTTTGAGGTCTTTTGGGAATGTCCCGAAGACATAACCATGCGGGTTAGACCCAAATGGGAAATATCATACTATTTGTATTTGATGATGAGCGTTTTCTTAATAATTGTGGAATGTTATGTCTTATAAGAGAATAAGAACTTATTTTAATATGGTTCTATCTATGATGAGTCATGCAGATCTCGTTATTTTTGGAGTTATGTGCTCTAAAGTATCTTGGTACACAATTTTGAAATTGTTTCTATCTAGGTCAATGAAAATATATTACATATAAGATATGTGCTTGGAATGATTCCTATTATATTTTATTGATATTTGAGACTTTTAAAATGTTAAGAAAACAGTTTTCTAAAATTTAGTCTCGAATTTCTTACATATACTTTACGGGGCATTCTAAGATAGAATATCAAATCTACCCTTCATTCCAGTACAAAGTGTTTGTCACTTGGAATGATTCTTTAATGAGAATAGTGTCTCTAAAGAAATAGTGGGAGTAGAATAATCCTGGAAAGGTAAAGAATCGCATGATTCTTCTTCAAATGTTGAAGGAGATAGGTAAAATCCATGAAGGTTCATGGATGTATCACTTGTGATTAAGCCCCGCATAAGTTTGACTTTTAAAGGAAGCAATGATAGGCTCCAACTCTAAAAGCGTAAAATGGCTTGAGGCCATGAATCCAAAATGGTTTCATGTATCATTACAAAGTATGGACTTTGATTGATACACCCGGTGGTGTCACAACCATATAGTGTTTGGATTCTCCTAGCAAATGTCATTATTCATGAGATGAGTTTGACAGGAGGCGTACGTGAATAATATAGTTTTCCGTAAATGGAAATATGCAATAAGTTGTGTAAGACACTTCTTAATATTCATGTAGTTATAGTGCGCTAGGTAAATGAAAAAGTTTTAAAGGTTTATTTATAGACCGAAACAAGTATCTAAAAGTTGGAATCTTCGATCTCAACAAAGTAATTCAAAATGGTTTTGATTTCTTTGAGATGATGAGAGTATTGTGTATACAAGGAAACTAGTTGGAGTAAACTCTCTTTTATGATTGGTATGTAGTTGACATACGTATTCAAGAAACGACATTTTGTTGTCTCGTGGAGACTTATTAGCAAAAATGTTGTTTATTATGCGCTCGTATGACGAG
Source organism: Heliosperma pusillum (assembly GCA_022085475.1). Classification (NCBI taxonomy): domain Eukaryota; kingdom Viridiplantae; phylum Streptophyta; class Magnoliopsida; order Caryophyllales; family Caryophyllaceae; genus Heliosperma; species Heliosperma pusillum. Next base: position 20,092 of record JAIUZE010069919.1, read on the forward strand.
TAGAATACCGATCTAGTCCTTGTGACTGTTATGAATAACATGTGAAAATATTCACATTAAAGAACCAAGAAAGTGTTCTTCTTGTGATGAAGTAATCATTGTAAGCGTGTTACATTGATATCAACTTCAAATAGACAAGTATGGTTCTCGATTGTAATCTGGATACATTTTGTTTATATGAAAAGTAGTTGCATGCTGAAATGGTTTCAAGCACGTTGCTATGACTAATCTTACAACATCAAAAATGAGTACTTTGTTGCTTATGAAGCATCAAATAGAGTGCTTGGTTTGAAAAATCAAACCTATACACACTATATACTTTGTTGCTTATGAAGAAACAAAGAGTACATTTGATTTATGAATCAAACGCGTGTTATTGGGTTTACTTTATTTAGATAAGGTAAAACAAACATATGCAAGATAATGACCGATGCAATGGTTGCATGTCCCGTACAAAACCTCTTTCGCGGATATATATGAAAAGTCATAATACTGCGATTTGTATAAGACGCATTAGCGAGTGGTCTTGATACTACCGAGAGGTCTTTATTTCAGTAGGAGGTTATGTTCGACATGATTGATACGTTTGTATGACATGTTTCTTTTATATGATAAAAGAATTGATTTTGCATTTAATTAGGTATAATTGAATGTTTGTCCCAAAATAGTATACATTGTTTAAACAGATTACCAAGTGCGTGACTTGGTTATGCAACTCTGTTTTATAAGATAATGTATTTATATAAGTCTCAAATCATGACATAGTGAAAGGGACACTTATGCCTTATAATGATTAGTATGTGAGTTGGTTGATGACTATGTTCCGTAAGTCATTGATATTGCGATATCAAACCAGGCACATTGATACATGTTAAGAATATGTATTAGACAGACCCGTCCAAGAACTTTGTCAAGGTTTCGCTTAGTGTCAACAAAGTTTCTTTCACCGTAATTGGTAGTCTTTAGACCTGAGTCTTTCATTATTATGTACATGTGAAGTGCTAGTTTTGACATCACCAAACGTCAACCGTGACTGGTGGCTATAAAGGTGATGGTTGGACTTGTCATGGAACATGTGATAGGATGTGGTTAGACAAGATGGGATTTGCTCCTTCTTTGTGAAAGAAGTTTATCATCTTCGGCCTCTCGAAGAGTGTGAATTGTGTAAGTGCATGACCATGCCCAGACGAGGTCAAAGTCAGTCGTCTGTTGTAACAATTCAGCTCAGAGATTCGAGAAAAGAGATTGAGATTTATAGGGATGATACTTCGCCTACCCTATTCTCATCTGAGAGATAGAAGCAAAGACATTATGGTGCCTTATAGGACATAAGAGCAAGTGGGAGACTGAAGGAGTTAGTATGCCCATATGTCCATAATATTGTAAAACTTATTAATTCTATGTGGCTACAATGTTCTGCTAGGAGCCGCTTGTAGTCTGAGTCCTAAATGAGTTGAGACTCGGGTAGTATTAGTCAGACCTACAGGGTCACACACTAGATGAGTTTTGGGCAATATTATAATTAATATTGATTAATTATTAAAGGAATAAGAATAATACTTATTATTCTTATTATTCTTTCCCAATCCTAGATAGTCTAGGATTCCCTTGCGCTCCCTATATAAAGAGATATAGAAGGAGGTGTTTATTATGAGGTTTTTCTACAGAGAAAAATCTCAAGGGAAGTAAGAAGGAATAAAATTGCCCATAAAGTTTGTACTAGCATACACACTCATATTGTGTGGATACCGGTAGAGGCGCAACACTTGGGGCGTTATTGTGAGACGGTCTCACAGATTATATTATTATTCAAGAAGCTGCGATTTGGTTTATTATACTTCTTTTTATTAGCATATTATTGGAATTCTTCCGCATTCAAGTAAGTTTGTTAATCACCCTTTGGTTTAATCTTAATACTTAACATGCATAAGATCTTGGGAATTCTGTAATTCAAATCTGTTGAAAATCGTTACAGAACCCTTCATCAAGGACGTACGTAGCCCGTCTTTTTTATCTTGAGAACAATTCTCAAGTTGCGGAACCAATCCATGAAATTGGTACTATTCAATTTCTCCTTCACAAGGATATAACTCCAATTTAAAGTGGGTCTCAATGATTTCGACATGCTACAAAAGAAATAATAAAGCAAAAATAAATATGATTCATCAAATAATCAATAATTTAACATATTAAAGCATCGACATTTATAATCCTTTAACTGTAGTCTTTACTCCCTAGGATATATAAATGATTCCAATATCCCATTTGCATTAATCTCAAGCAAGCTTTGGCTTCATAAACTTGTTATTTAATCATTTGGGTAAACCATCCAATAGTTAATTGTACCGTACAACTCTTAGTTTAAAAAGTGATATCTTTATATCACTATCTTTCATGTGCCCTAAGATCAAAAACTCTTTTGATAATTTTATTGAATTAAACCTAACTTACATGTGAATTTCCTAAATTCACCCTACTATCTAATGATTAGAGGATATGACTCGCTTTGGCGACACCATTTCCAATGATCTAAGGCTTTATAGGTGTTTGTTCAAGGTTTGAGCATTTATAATTCAAAATTTATTGAGAGGCATTAACATGTTGTTCATTTAAATATCATAAGATATGAAAAATAAAAAACAAGCAAATAAAACGAATGTAAAACATGAAAGTATATATTATTAAGAAAAAAAAACAAAATTATAATTTTTAAACCAACAAGTGCCTTTAAATCAATGAAGACGATCAAATTTGGCCTTAAAACGTAGCCCCAGCAAAGCAGTCTTGTTTAGAATAATGTTTACACTCGAAAAACACTACTGTAAAATTAAGATCCGACATTCGAACCTGCTGAACAGTAACTTTCCGCACTAATCGAGGCTTACTCGCCTAATCATATTAAACTCGTGACATTGATGATCCAAAACTACAGCGCACAAAAGGACTATAATGATTTAACCATTAAATCATTAATAACGACCTTAAATTATGATAACAGCGAACCAAAATTTAATGAATTAGAAATTGAAACATAAAACTTAGCGTTTTCATTAACTTGCATTGTAATGACATGCTTTAACATTATAAAATCAAATTTTCATCACTTCTAATCATATAGGATCTAGAAGTAACTAAATCTTAATAGGAAATTTAGATTGTGAGCAATCAAATTTACTCTAATGCAAACAAAACAAAAATATAGATCTAGAAAATCATTTTCTAGTCTAAAACATTCACACATGAATCATTAATTGAATCGTTTGCAAATATGACATGTGTCTTAACCATTAACCATTAAGTGATTAACACATATAATTAAAGTACATCAAAAGTACCAAAATAAAAGGAAGCAAAATATTTTTCTAGCCTAATTTTACATACAATTCATTTACTGAATTACATGAAAAATTCACACAAGTACTCAATCATTATATTGATTAATACATGTATGCAAAATTGTCTATGATAATAAATAACAACGGTTTTTATACAAAAATCGTTGTTACAATAACTAATGACAACGGTTTTTATTAAAACTGTTGTCATTATCCTACACTATTATCTGTGCCAATATTTATTGACTACGTTATACCTATTACGCATTAAACCGTTGTTATTAGACAATATATTAACAATGGTTTATAAAATACAAAACGTTGTTGTACGTAAGACAACGGTTTTATTAATACAACTGTTGTCATTATTTTAGACTATTTTCTGCGCCAAAATTATTGACAACGTTATCTTAATAACGCCGTTGTTATTACTTTTAACTGAGGTCCGCCAATCAATTCAACAACGTTATTTCGTATTATTAATTAATATGCGTTGTTAATTGGGACGTTGTTATTGCCTATATTTGTAGTAGTGAAAAGACGATTTTAATATTTTTTTCAGACCATTTCATAAATACACTAGAGTGATTTCCACAAGCATTATTAAATCCATGTTATGAATAACAATTTCGAGCCTTTTTGGCTCACGAAAACAAAAGAAACAGCCTTTAGAAATTAACCTAAAGATAAGATCCTTTGACAAAAATTCTTAAGTACAACATTATCATATCTTTAATTTGATATATACACTTCTTTAAGATACGGATACATAACTTTAGCTAATTAGATACACTGTCTTAAGTTACTAGACACTTCCTTAAGTTACTAGATACATTTCTTAATCTAGCTAGATACACTCCTTTGAGTTACTAGATATACATACCTTTACTAGCTACATATATACTTTTAACTAGCTATATACACTCGTTTAAGTTACTAAATACATACATTTACCTAGATAGATACACCCCTTTAAGTTAATAGATACATAACATTAACTTGCTAGATACACTTCTTTAAATTGCTAGATACATAACTTTAAATTGCTAAATACATAACTTTAACTTGCTAGATACACTTCTTTAAGTTAATAGATACACTCCTTTAAATTGCTAGATACATAACTTTAACTTGTTGGATACACTTCTTTAACTTTTTGGATACACTACTTTAAATTGCTAGATACATAACTTTAACTTGTTGGATACACTTTTTTAAATTGCTAGATACACAAATTTAAGTTAATAGATAAATAACTTTAACTTGCTATATACAGTCCATTAAATTGCTAGATACATAAATTTAACTTGTTAGATACACTTCTTTAAATTAATGGTTACATATATTTAACTTTACTGGATACATAAACTTAACTTGCTAGATACACTCGTTTAAGTTGCTAGATACATATTTTTAACTTGCTAGATACACTCATTTAAGTTGCTAAATACAATCTTTAAGTTTTGCTAGATACACTTATTTAAGTTGTTAGATACATGATTATAGCTTGCTAGATACACTTTGTCAAATTAGTGGATAAATATCTTTAATTTGGTAGATACACTATTTATTTTAAATTAATAGATACTCCCTCGTATTCTCTAAGATGTTCCACATTTCCTAAAACGACAAATTTATTAAGATCTTCCTTATTTTTAAAACGACAAATTCACTAAGATATTCCACATAATATATTAAGATGGTCCCTATAAAAATCTAACCTCATCTTAATCATACTAACTCTTCCTTTACTTCAATTCATTTGTGGTTCATCTTTTCTTGTGCTATATTGAGTCTATAATAATCTCTACTTCTCTTCCTAAAGTTCTAACTTAATTCTAAATCTAAATTTAATGTCAAACGTGCGGGGGAAATAGTTTAGCATTACGATTGAGATAGTTTAAGATTTAGCATATGATCATACTCAGCTTTGTCGTGATCATACTTTAGTTAAATCGAAAGCTCCACCTGAAGATATTCTTATGAATAGTTAATTCATTCATTTTTATGATTTGGTTTATTTGGTTTTAATCTTCAGCTGATTATTACGATTGACTTCTACTAATTTGGGCATATTTATTTGATTAGGTCAATATTCAAAGGATAAATCCATTAAAGTTATCAAACCTGGCTCAATTAAGGATTTACTCCCTTCGTTTTACTCAATTATTGTCATATTCCTTTTTAGGGTGTCTCAGTAAATTGTTGTTCTTTCTATGTTAGGAAGGTTGTTTAGGAATTAATTTGAATAATTTGATCACCCAATTGGACTATTGTCCACTTGTCATCCCCTAACTGGAATCACAGATGACCCGCTACTCTTTTCTTGGTCTTTGTGGCAAAATGAAAGGACAACAATCGATCGGGATAAAGAGAGTATTTGTTTTAAAGTTGAAATTTAAAAAATCACTGAAGAGAAGAAAGAGACTCTTGCCATTTAGTTGAAGCTACGCCTAGACGAGTTCATGCTCAATAGAAGGATGCCAACATGCGTCCGATTGAAGCCATTATCGCTCCCCTAAAAGTTGCCCAGCCACGAGGCAAGCATTCGATTTTCTCTATTTATTGTTTCCTTGTATTTCATGACCCCCACCTGTCATCAATGGTCTTAGATGACGGTTCATGACTCCAAGCATTGTGTAATTTAGGCTTTATATCTTTGTTACTGAATATAATGGTTTAGTGGTAAATTTTTGTTTCTCCAGGTTGCGAAACTGCAGGATGGCAACAAAGCTTTCCTACTTTCTCACAAAATCCAAGGAAGCTCCATTATTGGAGGCGGAAAAGCTATGAGCAAGTGTTTATTTGATGTCGAGAGCAGTCATAAACAGACGAAAAATGCTCTGAGCAAGGGTTTCTTTTTTCAATTGCGTAAGTATACTACTCCCTCCATTCAAGTCCTAATACAACATTTCTATTTTTGATACTATTTATGAGTGAAAAGAATCTTTATCTTGCAATATGTAAGATAAAATATGGTCATGTGAGATCTTGTTTGTTCGCTTTTATAAGTACAATAACATTATCAAATTTTTATATTTTTTTATAACGTAAAACTCGAGATATTAACATTATAATTCGTGCATTGGCAAACGTTTAATAGAGAAATGTTGTGTTTGGACTTGAATATAGGAAGTATTTCTTTAATGTTAATGTCGTTATTGGTTCAAAGGTAGGGGTTATGTCGTCTCTTTTCCCTTCTCATTTATGAAAGCTTATTTTAATTTGGGAAGTAATGTATTATTTGAAAGAATGAATGGGAGTGGGAATGAGCAAGATTGCTTGGTATTTTAGGGAAGGGGAGGTTAGTGTAACTGTGTAAGTGCTCTTAAGGTAGATTTTAGAAGAGTAATGGAGGTATTCGAATTGCGTTTAAACTTGAAGCATAGATTAGTTGATATTGTCATTGTCGTCGTCGATGGTGTCATGTTAATGTATTGTGAGACGGAGTCTCAGTGAATACTTGCATGGGTCCGTCTCATAATATTATTGCTCATAACAAGAGTGTCTCATATAATTCGTGTTATAAAAAAGAATGACAGTTCTCAACATACCACATTGGCCTTGATTTTTAACCGGGTTACGAAACATCGTCGACGTTTTATAAAACATCGTCGACGTTTTTCATAAAAAAGACCGTAACTACCCTTTTACTCATTTTCTCACTAAATTCATTTTCTCTCTTTCCCTAAACTCTCCCTCTCATTCCGCCTGTCCCCACCGCCCGACCCCACCACCACTGCCTGCCGCACCACCGCAGCCACCACCCGTCGCCCTCCCGCCACCACCACCAAGTTTTTCCTAAGTAAGTCTTTTGAATTTGTTTTTAGATTCAAATATGTTTAATTAATTTGAATTTGGTTGTTAATATGTTTAAATCTTTTGAATTTGTTTATGTATATGTTTAATTGATTTGAATTTGTGTTGTGGTTTGCTTTTATGATTCAAATTTTGGATTATAGTTGTTGAATTTGGCTTTTAGATTTATGTTGTTGAAGACGGTTTTTGATTTGATTTTGCATGTTGGAAATGTGTTATGGAGAAATTTGTGGAAGTATTGAAAGAGGTTTATTGATTTATGTTGTTGGAAGACGGTTTTTGTTGGTGGTGTTGAAAAAAGACGAGAAATTGGACGTTGGTCATCAAGACCAACGTCCAGGCTGGACGTTGGTCACTAGCACCAACGTCTGGGCTGGACGTTGGTGTTGATGACCAACGTCCAGGGTAGACATTGGTGCTAGTGACCAACGTCCAGCCCAGACGTTGGTCATCAACACCAACGTCCAGCCCAGACGTTGGTCATCAACACCAACGTCCAGCCCAGACGTTGGTGGTAGTGACCAACGTCCAGCCTGGACGTTGGTCATTGATGACCAACGTCTGGGCTGGACGTTGGTCACTAGCACCAAATCCAACCAGCCTTCGATTTTCTGTTATTGCGTTGTTTTCGATGGTTTTGAATGTTGACGATGATTATTATCATATGTTGACGATGATTATTATCATATGTTGACGGCGCTTTTCTTCCTCCAATTAACAATCAACAGACATTGAAATGGCTATCAACATCTCTATAGACAAAATATTCTGATAATTCTCTCTTTTTTTCATGCAACCTTCAATCCCAAGTATTTGTTCTTGAACTCGACATGGGTTAAATCCGCAAACTCATTTAACCGTGCTTCATATTATTGACAAATGCTTCAAACTTGAGTAACCTCTCTTCAAGGCCATTGTACCTTCTTTAATGTTTCGATATCCGAGTTAAACAAGTCGTGGGGTCGTTCTTCTGAGCCTAAATCATCCGGCGAATCATCCGGGAAGTTCCCGATGATTGAAAAGTCACGAGCCGTGACTTGATACATGTTGTGCAGAAGCGTCGATAACTGTTGTTGGCCTCTGCTGCGTCACTGTCCACGGTACATAATCGTACGATATTGTCCGCTTTGGGCAAAGTCCTAACGAATTTACTCCCGAGCTCTTTCCCAAAAGGCCTCATACTTGAGTAACCTCTCTTCAAGGCTATTGTACCTTCTTTAATGTTTCGATATCCGAGTTAAAAAAGTTTTGGGGTCGTTCTTCCGAGCTTAAATCATCCGGGGAATCATCTGGGAAGTACACGATGATTGAAAAGTCATGAGCCGCGACTTGATACATGTTGTGCGGAAGCGTCGATACCTCTTGTTGGCGTCTGTTGCGTCGTTGTCCACGGTCCATAATCGTACGATATTGTCCGCTTTGGCCAAGTCCTAACGGATTTACTTTTGGGCTCCTTCCTAAAAAGCCTCATACTACTATATTTGTGGACACTTATAAATATCTTTTTTCACCTTATTCTACCGATGTGGGACATGAGTTTGCACTCTAATCATCTTCCCTTCAAACCACAAGTTCCATCATCTTCACTTCTATGGAGGACCTCCCCACACCATACATCCCCAACTTTTGGACACCCTTAGCATCACTAAGTCTTGATAACCGACACAACATGTGTCTCCCTAGGGGTCTAACTGTTCCTTCACGGAACTTATGCTACACTTGCGTACCAAACACCCCTACCTCAAATATACCATGGACTGGGTCCGCATCCAATACTAACGTGCGCCACCTGCAGGCTGCAGCCGCCTTCGGACTTACCACGGACCGCTTTTGTTGCCTTCATTAAACCCCAGCCCACCTCGTGGGGTCGCTGACAATCTTCTCTTGGACGGCCTGACAATCTTCTCTTGGACGGCCTGTCTGATCGCCGTGAGACCTATGTCGCATTCGCGGACATATTAGCTCTCTTTCAAGCTAGTAGGAGTTATACGCCTTATAGTGTAAGGCACCCTTCAACTCTTGGGCCCGATGTAACACCCGGAAATGTACCCTATTTTTATAATGGAAATATTTTACGAATACCATTCAGTAATTTTAAGTTTTAATTTAGAATTTTAGGTTCCGAGTCGAATTTAGAATTTCCGAGTTCGTATTTGGAATTTCCGCGAGATTCCATGAGAATCCCGTCTTAAGGCGAGTTTGACTTTTTGTTGACTTTTACTCATACATACTCATACTCCCTCCTTAACCTATTTTCATTCACCCAAACTCAAACTCAAAACCCTTTCTTCTTCCTTAAGAAACTTGCCTCCCTCTTGATTTTTGATCTTTGAATCATCCTAGCGCATTCGTTACTTGATAGAATTCACGTAAGTCCGTCTCATTCTTCTTCCCTTACCTTCCTCTATCCGTATTGATATTAAAATCATCGTCTTTCTCGCTTTTCAATCTTTTCGTCTCTCTCAAGATGAATTTCATTCATCTTTTATGATCTATATGTAGGTGGTGACCTCCAAGATCCCGACAAAGACTATTACCTTATTGAAGAAGAGCTCGACGATTAGTAGAGACGCTTAAAGGTAACGGTGAAGGGTTACTCGGTATCATTTACGTGTTTTACATGATTTATATGCTAGAAATCGTATTAGAATACGATTAGGAAGCCTAGAATTCATGGTATGATTAATGAATGTTGTTATATGATGAATATTGATGATGTATATTGATTGTTGATGATTATTAGAAGTATATTTGAGAATTGAAATGATTTAGAAATGAATTGAAGACTCACGGGTGAACTGGTGTTCCCTGCCGGTCGACCGGCCGCCGGTCTGCCAACCGGCTGGGAACACATCAGTAACAATCTTGAAATTTTGGGAATTTTTGTGTAGGGGAGTTCTGAGCCGGTCGACCGGACGCCGGTCCATTGACCGGCCTGGACCACTTTTCTCTGTTTTTCTATGATTTTGGATTTTTGCCTGTGTTCTGAGCCGGCCCACCGGCCACCGGTCCCCTGCTCGGCCTGGAACACGGCTGTGTTGTTTCCCTTTAACTTATAAAACTCGTAATTTATATTAGTTCGCATTGTAACACCCGGAAATGTACCCTATTTTTCTGGTAAAAATATTTTACGGATACTTTTCAGCGAATTTTAGTTTTAATCGTAAATTTGATTTTTCGAGTCGAATTTACAATTTCCGAGTTCGTATTTGGAATTTCCGCGAGATTCCATGAGAATCCCGTCTTAAGGCGTCTTTGACTTTTCTTGACTTTTAAGTCGTCTTTGACTTTTCCGAGTCTCGTATTTGGAATTTCCGCGAATTCCAGAGAAGCCCGTCGTAAGACGTCTTTGACGTTTCTTGACTTTAAGTCGTCGTGACTTTTCTTGACTTTTCAAGTCGTCTTTGACTTTGCTTGACTTTGAAAGTCGTCGTTGACTTTTCTGACTTTTGAGCCCCTTTGCACTTTCGTTGACTTTTCCGACTCCCCCTCCATATACTCCTCAAACCCTAAACCTAATTCTGTCCTCACAAGCATTTCCTTCTTCTTTCCTCACCAGAACCCAAAAACCTTGCCTCCATTTTTTGGATCCGTCTGATGCGTCGCTACTCCTCTTACTCTGCTCAAATTCACGTAAGTTCGTCTTATTCTTCCCTATATCTTCCTCTATCCGTATTGGTAATAAAATTACCGTCTTTCTCGCGTTTTAAATTATCCGTCTTTCTCAAGGTGAATGATATTCATCTTTTATTATCTAATTGTATGTAGGTGGAGACTAGGAAGGTTTAGAAACCGTTTAAAGACGCGAAAAGGTAACGGTGAAGGGTTACTCGATATCATTCACGTGTTTTACATGATTTCTATGTTAGAATTCGTATTTAGAATACGATTAGAAAGCTTAGGAATTGTATTATTAATAATGATTGTTGTTAGTTGAGGACTTTTGATGATGATTAGTGATTGTTGATAGTTGTTAGAAGTGAATTATGAAAATTGAAAATGTTTGAATATATGTTGAAGGCTCTCAGGTGATTTGGTAACACATCTCACGGTCGTGAAATACAAGTCACGGTCGTGACTTGTGCAGTTTCACTGCACTGACCCCTTTTCGTAAAATAATCATATCTCCTTCGTTATTTGCTTGTTTTGGGCTTGTGACCATTCGTTGGAACCGTAAGAGGATAAGCTATAACCTCGACTTGGAATTTCCGAATTTGCATATCTAGAACTCTTGTTATGACAGTTTGTAGTGGACCCTTGTTTTAGTTATTTTCCAAACTTGTTGTTTTGGAGAGGTATCTATGTTTCCTATTTATTATGCTTCTTAAACTTGGTCTAATGCTTATGTATCATGTATTGATTCATGTTTATCATAGTTACATTTATATAATGCCATGTTCTCATGTTTTGTGACGGTTTTTGGTATGTTTCCACTTTGAGTCGGTTTTTACAAATGATATGGTTTGAGCACTATTTTGTCTTGTGCTTTGTACTCTCATTCCCTTGGATACCTTCCCGTTCGTAAGGCTAGAATGTCGCAACGGAGAGGTATCCTACTGCTTAAATGCATATGTTAGTGGGCATACGCCGACGTTGTTGGGAGTTGAACGCAATGCGTTGATCGACCCGGCCGTCAAATGTTGTGTACTTGCGAGGTGGTGTTATTTGCATGTACCGTACCGCATGTTATGAGGCTTGAGCTCGTTTTCCGCTTCTTTCGTGAATTGATCTACCGAGAATGTGGGTACTCGGCGTTTTCTTTGTAAGACCGAGTCTTGGGTGCGAAACGTGATCGCATGTCGAACCGGAAAATGTGATTTCGGGATTCTGGCCAGATTTAGACTAGGACCGGGTATTTATTATCGTCGTCCTACCAGGAGGAAATTAGTGTACATAGGCGAAATGTAAGCATCGCGTATGAGTTCAGGGAAATGTGATCCCGTGGATGCCTTTAATCATACTTGCCATGTACACGATGCTAGTGCGTTTCATTTACCGTGAGAGTTGTCGTCTTGTGTCGTCTTTGAATGCGTGATTTCATGATATTGTTCATGGTCATTGCATGATTGGACACAGTCATTGTCTTGGTTCGTGAATGGATGATAATATGTTGGATTTACTGTGATCATCGCATGACTTGACTTGGTTTGTCTGTCGAGTCTCAATCTTATCAATCTTATACCGCTAACGGTGAGATGCAAGCCCTAGTGAGCGTATTCGGTTGCCTAAGAGTGTCTTCCCCGAGTATTTGAATAACATGATGGTTTCGGATTTGATTTCCACATGATCTTATCATTATATATTGGATTGCCTATCTATTCTTATCGTAACTCACATGTATATCTATATATGCATGATTTTACTTTTGTATTTCCTTATATGTACGTTTAATGTGATATGGCTGGGAGAACCCGGAGTTACTCCCCACTGATTGTGGCGTTCATGTTTTTCATGAATGAACCGGTTGCTTGCATGGATGGCTTTTTGCTTATGCTATTTTGGGTTCGGGTGTGAGCTAGCGGGCGTTGTCCCTGGATGAAACACCTCTAGACGTTGTTTAGCTAGTTGCTAATTACTTTGTCTTTTGTTAACACTTTGAGAGACTACGTCTCTTGTGGTATTTTTATTTAGTTTGTAATGTTTTGACACTCCTCGTATTTTTCTATCTTGAATGTATAAAAGTTTTTAAAACTACCTATTTCCGCATTATAATTCACATGCTTGTTTGTTTTATTATTCCGCATTCGCGAGGGTTGTCACATTATCATTCAAGACTTAAAATACAAGTTTAAGCATCAAGAAGGTAATTCATCATCAACACCGCCATATTTCCATCAAATTGGGACATACAAGATGCAATTCAACATTTAATTATATTGTAGTCATAGATCTATACTATTATCTACACAAGAACTCGTCTTTCACAAGTAAATGCTACAATTAACAACTAAAACACATAAAGATATCGACTAACCCATCACCGTTACCTCGATTAGCACTTCAAATCCTCGATCCCCAAGCAACCCATCAATCTACACGAATCCCTTGACCCAAAATCTTCAAAGTCCATCCTTTTACCGACAAATAAAATAGTAGAAGCTTAAACCGAAATTTCTGGAAAATTGGTCTTAAAAGAAGGTTAAAAGTTTCTATATTTTATTGGCTAGAAAGAAAGAGGATGGTGAGAGGATTCTGAAACATTAAACGGAATTGAGTTACGCTAAGAAACGAAGAAGTTATGCCCGTCTTAATTTTAGATCTAGAAAATGGGTTTTATAAAAAGTTGGAGGAAATGAATATTTTATGGTATGAAAATGAAGAGGAGGATCAGAGGAGAAGGTTGATATAAAAATCTTCAAGTTTCGTTGACAGACGGAAATATGGCATCTGTCTTAAGTTTATAAAGCTATGGAGTTTTAATGATGGTAACAGTGTTTGAGGAAAAAAGAGAAAGTTGCTGGAAAAAAAGAAGAGGGAGAAGGAGTTTTAGTGGGTTTGTTTTGAGAAAATGAATGATATAAGGTCCAAATTTCATATTGGGTCAGCTTACATGGATTTTCGCGTAGAATCCGATTATGAACTCATAACGGATTGAAATGCGACGGTTTCTACCCAACTAAACTAAATTCTATTTAACTTTAATTTAAAGTCACGAAATCATAAGTTATGGACTTAAAATATTTTAACTAATAAAAGTAAAAGACGACTTTATAAAATTTACGACTTTAGAAAATTATTCATTATTATAAAATTTAGGGTGTTACAAAGAGGAAAAGGGAAGCATGCTTCCTCCTTCCCTAGCTCTTAGGCCGGCACCCCCTTCCCCTATTAAGATGAGAATGAGTTCTCATTTTAACTAAGTGAAGAGAATATAATTTCTAGTGTTTTCTTCTTTAATTATTTCTCACACAACAACTTAAGACGTTGAGATTAAAAACTAAGTTCATATACATATTTCTTATACTATCATATTATTACTAAGTGTAGTAATAAAATTATTAGATATTGGTTTAAACAGATTCCACCTTTTTTTTGTGAAATGTAAGCTTCTCATTAAAACATAAACGATTACAAATTTTGTAGTTAAAACTACCCATACACGATTAAACAACCGATGCAAAAAATATTACATTAATCTAAAGGAGTTAATCCAATCTTCATCTTGAGATGACCCAACTCTCAGACCTGCCAATTTGCACTTTAACATGTGATTGATCTGTATAATGAGGACTTCTGGATGCATCAGTAGGCCTTCAATACGAGCTCTATTCTTTTGCTGCCATACATAGTAGTATACAACCATTATTACATTCAAGCAAATCATTTTCTTAAAATATGACCATGACCTTCTTCTTATCCATACTAGAGCATTCGCAGGTGGAACAGGAATACCTTTACTTCTGTACATACCATCCATGACTAATTTGAGATAAGGACACTGCTAGTACAAGTGACAAGTCGTTTCTTCAACATTACAACAAATGCAACAATCTGAATCATCAGTGATACCATGCTTAACAAGATTCCCTTTGACAGGCAGTGCATTCCTGAGAATAAGCCAACAAAGGAAGTTGTGCTTAGGCATAGACCACTTATTCCAGATCAATTTAGCCCATCCTACTTTTTGTTCTTTGTGTCTAAGTCATTCAAAACCTGAGCTGACAGTATACCCCTTCTGATCCGCAATCCAAGTGTAACAACCCGAAAAGTACCCTATTTTTCTAGTGAAAATATTTTACGAATACTTTTCAGCCTGTTTAAGTTTTAAAGTGGAAGTTATTGTTTCCAGTTGAATTTTGAAATTTCCGAGTTCGTATTTGGAAATTTTGAGAGATTCCATGAGAATCCCGTTTTTAATTCGTCTTTGACTTTTCTTGACTTTTTAAGTCGTCATTTACTTTTCTTGACTTTTAAGTCGTCATTAACTTTTCTTGACTTCTAAGTCATCTTTGACTTTTCTTGACTTTTAAGTCGACTTTGACTTTCGTTGACTTTTTCCCGACTCGCCTTGTAATTTTGAAGACCGAAATTTTATTTTAAAAAATAATATTTTTAATTTATTTTTATTAAGATTTATTTGGATTTATGAAAATTTAATATAATTATTTTGAATTTATTTGGAATTAAAGAATAACTTTTACGGTTTTAACCCGAACGTCATTTAACTATTCCCGAGTCATCTAACATCCCGAAACAAACCCGAAACCCGACTTTGGCATGAGTCACACGCCCATGTCATCTTTTTCCACTCACTTTAGGATATTTTCATTCTTTTTATTAAACTAATAATAATATCTTAGATATTTATAACTTTATCGATCCGTCAACGAAAATTACGCAAATCGTTTACAAAACAGACCCGATTCTTCTAACATCACACGGCTCCTTTGTCCTCTAATAGGGCTAGATATTTTCCTTTCTTTTCATTAATATATAACATAATATCTAGATATTTGGTTTAATTAACTTAATATCTAATTATATCTAATCAATTACCGTAATATAATTATTAAACCCGAGTCAATTCCGTAACAACAATTTCAAAACCCGACTCCATAATCCTTCTATATGTACACGGCCCATTCTCCACTTTACTCACTAACAACTTTTAATTTTACAATAAAT
>JAIUZE010069920.1:0-96048 GCA_022085475.1 Heliosperma pusillum
CCACTTCAAAAATCGTTTGCCTCTCTCTTATCTCTTTACTTTTCGTTATTTTTCTTATTCGCGTTCTTACTTTGATTAATTTAATTAGTGTGATTTAATTCATAAGATCACTAATTATTACATATCATATAAATCGAAAAAGTGGGGCTATTTTTTAATACTCAATTCCCCCCCCCCCCCCCTCTTTCGTATTCGATCAATAGACTCTACAATTGGTATCAGAGCCTCGTGCTCTTGATTGCCTTACAGCAAGGAGTCTGATCCATTTATCTTTTTATTTTTATTTATTTTCCGCTGCATTTATTTTTATTTTAATGGATTCCAACCATCTGAAGTGTCCCGTATTCGATGGGAAGAACTACAGTTTATGGAAAAATATGATGACCCATTTCATAAAGGGTAACGATTGGGAGTGTTGGCTAATCATTAAGAATGGTCCAAATAAGATCATGCTTGGAACGGCTACAGGCACTTCCATCGAAAAGAAAGAAGATGACTATGTTGAGGCAGATTATAAGAAAGCTGAAAAAAATTCAAAGGCTATTAGTCTGTTGCAAAACGGCATGACCCATACTGAATTTGATCGTTTCTCATCTAGTTCTACTGCCAAGGAAATATGGGATGGTCTTGAGTTAGCTTATGAGGGAACAACTGTTGTCAAAAAGCAACGCATAGCTCTACTTATGCGAAAATACGAATTGTTCTCCATGGAACAAAATGAATCGCTTGACAGCATGTCTACTCGCTTCTCCAGTATCATTAATGAATTGAAAAATCTTGGAACAACTTTTGACTCCGAGGAAATTGCCAGAAAGATCCTTAGAAGTCTATCTAAACGATGGAGACCTAAGGTGACGGTAATTGAGGAATGTAAAGACCTATCTGACCTATCTTATCAAGAGCTACTTGGAACCCTAATGGCTCATGAGATTACGCTTGATGAAGATGCGGCAAATGATAGTAATAGCAAGAAGGTGGCTTTACAGGCCGAATCGAGTGAAAGACAAGATTCGGATCTTGAAGATGAAACAGTGTTGTTTGCTAGACGTTTTAAGAAAAAGTTCTTTAACAAACCACAAGGGAAAACGTTTAACAACAACACTAACAAATCTTACAAGAAGCCAATTGAGTCAAAAGGGTCTCTTTCAAGTCGTGGTTGCTTCAAATGGGGGGATAATGATCACATGATCAAAGATTGCCCCACATGGAAGAAAATCAAAGACAAAAATCAACGAGACAAAACCAAGAAGGAATTCAAGCAAGTAATGATGGCTTATTGCTGGGGAGATCTCGACACAGAGGACTACGAATCAGAAGAAGAGGAAGTCGCCAACTTGTGTCTAAGCAACGTCAGTCTTGACCTAATTTCTGACAGTGACAATGAAAGCGAATCCGAGATGTGTCTTGTTGGCAACTCAGATTCAGAACCAGATTCAGAAGATGACGAAGAGGTTAGTCATCTTGAATTGAAAAAGCAAGTTAAGAATTCATCTAAGAAGTCTTTAATTAAGTATTTTGAAGAAGCCTTAGATCATTGTCATGAACAGAGTCTTGAATTAAAAGATCTTAAAGAACAAATTCTTGATATTGCTGAGGAAAACCAACTTCTAAAGGCCAAAGCAAAAAAGCTCAAGTCTAAAGTTATGGCAACTTCAGCTATAACTTCAGACAAGACAAATGTTGAGAAAGAAGCTCTTGAGTCTAAAGTTATAGCTAATGAAGCTATAATCTCAGAGTTGAAGATCAACATTAAGCATCTTCAAGCCAAAGTTATAGCTAATGAAGCTATAACTTTAGAATTGAAGAAAGACAATGAGCTTTTACAATCTCAAGCTAAGGCAAAGGAAGTTGTTATTCTTGATCATGAGAAAGTAAATTCTTTTCTTTCTCAGCAATTGAAAGATTTGAAGGCTGAATTCTCCCAAGCCAAAAGTCAACATAATGAGGAGAAACTTATCTTGAACAAACGTTTCAATGATTTTCGTTAAAATTTCAAAAAGAGCAATCCCTCCAAAGACTTGAATGTAGATCATTCATCGTGTCAAAAAGAAATTCAGTCTTTGAAGGAATTGCTCCTACATGCACGAAAAGTTCATGATAAGTGGGAAGGAAGTCAGAAGGTCTTAGACTTCCTTACCGAACAGTCTAACAATAACATGAAGAAAGGTCTAGGTCATGAATGCTATAGTCGTAGAGACCACGATAAGTGCAAATCCACTCCTTCTGACCGTGATTTCAGAAGAAGGAAGTATGTCAATCTTTCAGAATATCTGATTTGCAATTATTGTGGTCACAACGGTCACGTTAAAGATAATTGTGTCAAATATGTCAACGATAACAAAAATCAAACTGATTTTGTGAAAGAACATAACGTGTCTAGTGTTAATGAGTCTGAACCTGAATCTCAACGTGATGAGATTAGAAACAATGAGTTCGGGTGGTTTTATGACATGGCTTTCGATTACACATCTGTACCTTCAAAATCTAAATCTTATGTGAGTCAGAAGAAGTCATTTAAACCTAATGTGCGTCACAACAATAACAAACAATATAATAAACCTAGCAAACCCTATCCTAAAAAGAAAAGAATTGTTAAACAGGTATGGGTTAGGAAGGATCAAATATATAGAGTCACTAACCATAAAGGACCCAACGTAGCGTGGGTACCTAAAAGCTGTATTTGATTCTCCTGCAGGTAATAGTGAAAGAAAATAATCTATGGTATCTCGACAGTGGATGTTCGAGACACATGACTGGAAACAAGAATCTTTTTCTTTCACTAGAGCCCTTCAACGGTGGCAAGGTCACCTTTGGAGACAACAAGAAAGGCAACATAATCGGTGTAGGTAAGATTGGTATATCTTCTTCACATGCTATCAATAACGTATATCTGGTAGATGGCCTTAAGCATAACTTGCTAAGTATCTCTCAACTATGTGACAAAGGCAACAAAGTCGTTTTTCACTCAAATGTTTGTCGTATCATAGTTGAAGGAACTAGCAATGTCATCTTAGAAGGCTTACGTAAACGGAACGTGTATATGATTGATTTAAACAAAGTCACTACAAGTTCCTTTACGTGCATGAAAGTCACTGTGGATGATTCATGCTTGTGGCACAAGAGGTGTGCACACATCAGTCCAACGATTTTAAAGAAACTTAAGTCTTGGGATTTAGTTGAGGGTCTTCCCTCAATCAAATTCGAACAAGAAAAGATGTGTGACTCATGTGCCCGTTGCAAACAAGTTAGATCTTCATTCAAACCGAAACGAGTAGTAAGTACATATCGTCCACTTGAGTTGGTACACATGGATCTATGTGGACCTATGAAAGTAAGAAGCCGCGGTGGATCAAGGTACGTATTCGTCCTAGTCGACGACTACTCCAGGTATGTATGGCCTATCTTTCTATTTACTAAAGATGAAACTTTCGATGAGTTTGTAGTACTAATGAAGCTCGCCCAAAACAAATATGATAAAAAGTTAGTTTCCATTCGTACGGATCATGGCACCGAATTTGATAATCAAGCTTTTATAGAATATTGTAGGGAGAATGGTGTAGGACATAACTTTTCTGCACCACGAACCCCACAACAAAATGGTGTCGTGAAACGTATGAATAGAACATTAGAGGACATGGCCCGCACTATGCTTTTGTGTAGTGGCCTTCCTAAGAGCTTTTGGGCAGAAGCCATAAGTACTGCATGCTATGTGCACAATAGAGCTATGATTAGACCTATTCTCAAAAAGACTCCTTATGAACTTTTAAGAGGGAGAAAACCCAATATAGCTCACCTTCGTTGCTTCGGTAGTAAATGTTTTGTCCATAATAATGGAAAAAGTAATTTGAGCAAATTTGATCCACGAAGTGACGAAGCTGTGTTTGTTGGCTATTCTAATCATAGTAAAGCTTTCAAAGTTTTTAACAAAAGAACGTTGTGCATAGAAGAAAGTGTTCATATTGTATTTGATGAAGATAATGTGCCTGAGCAAGTTGAACAGAATGAAGAAGAGGACATTAATGATCCAGACTTTCGCCTCTCCAGAGATGACGTGCCAGAAAATAATGAAGAAGTTATTGAAGGAATCAATGATGAACTTGAAAAATCCGCAAATGACCTTGAACAGAGAACTGAGACAATTGTTGATGATACGAATGTCTCTTCTCAAAACAAGGAAAAGGAAACTGAAGTTATTGCTGATGATGCTATAACTTTGAACCAGAACCAAGAGGGTGTAACTGAAGTTGTACCAACTTCAGCTATAACCCCAGAGTCCAACTCAGGGGGAACCAATCTTGATTCTGAATCATTTGAGGAAAATGATAGTTCATCAGATGATGATGAGCCTAGGAACTCTAAGAAATGGAAATATAAGAGTTCTCACCCTATGGATTCGATCCTAGGGAGTTTGAATAAAGGAGTTCAAACAAGGCGAACATTAAATAACTTTTGTTCATTCTATTCCTTTTTGTCTGCCATAGAGCCTACCAACATCAAGGAAGCTCTTGCAGAATCCGACTGGATTGTGGCTATGCAAGAGGAGCTTCAACAGTTCGAACGTAATAAAGTATGGCACCTTGTGCCACGACCTCCTACTCGAACTGTGATTGGTACTCGATGGGTATTCAGAAATAAATTGGATGATTCAGGAGTTATAGTTCGTAACAAGGCTCGATTGGTCGTTCAAGGTTATAATCAACAAGAATGGATTGATTATGACGAGACATTCGCTCCAGTAGCAAGACTTGAAGCTATTCGCTTGCTCATCGCCTTCGCAGCTCATAAAGGAATGAAATTATTCCAAATGGACGTTAAGACTGCATTTCTTAACGGTTATTTGGAAGAAGAGGTTTTTGTTGAACAACCTCCTGGATTTTTTAATAGCAAGTTTCAAAACCACGTTTTTAAACTCGACAAAGCTTTATATGGTTTGAAACAAGCGCCTAGGGCTTGGTACGACAGATTGTCAAAATTTTTATTACAAAACAATTTTAAAAGAGGATCTGTCGACAAAACCCTATTTCTAAAATCCGAGGGTTCTGATTTACTTGTTGCCCAAATTTATGTAGACGATATTATATTTGGTTCTACTAACAATAAATTGTGCAAGTATTTTTCAGATCTTATGACCTCAGAATTTGAAATGAGCATGATGGGAGAATTGAAATTTTTCCTAGGACTGCAGATTCAACAAACCAAAGAAGGGATAAAGATTCACCAACAAAAATATGTCAAGGAGCTAATCAGAAAATTTGGTATGGAGAACGCTCATCCAATGGACACACCTATGGTAACTGATAAAAAGTTGACCTTGGACGAAAATGGTAAGTCCGTAGATGAGACTACATGTCGAGATATGATTGGTTCTTTATTATATTTGACTGCAAGTAGACCTGACATTATGTTCAGCGTATGTGTCTGCGCTAGATTTCAATCATGTCCTAAGGAATCACATATGATTGCAGTTAAACGTATCTTGAGATATTTAATTGGTACATCTAACTTATATTTGTGGTATCCACTTGAGTGTACTTTCAATCTAGTAGGATATTCAGACGCAGATTATGCGGGATGTTCTTTAGATAGAAAAAGTACCTCTGGATTCGCTACTTTTGTTGGACCATGCATAATTACTTGGGGCTCAAAGAAGCAAAATTCGGTTGCGTTGTCTACTGCAGAAGCCGAATATATCGCTGCAGGACTGGTATGTTCTCAACTACTTTCGTTAAAGCAACAACTATGTGATTATGGTGTTAATGTTGGTTGTATGCCTGTTTTCTGTGATAATACGAGTGCTATTGTTATTTCTAAGAACCCAGCTCAGCATTCTCGTACTAAGCATATAGACATTAGACATCATTTTCTGCGTGACCATGTAGAAAAAGGCAACATTAAACTCGAATTTTGTAGTACTGATGTTCAATGGGCTGACATTTTAACAAAGGCGTTAGCAAGAAGACGTTTTGAGATTTTGCGGTTGGAAATTGGTTTAATCGGTAGCAATTAAATTCATCGTATTTATTTTGTGAACCTGCGTGACTGGCTAGATTAAGACGAGATTATATGACTGTGTCCGCATATTTCATTGCTAGTATATTTGTGTTTAATATAATATATTTTACGTGAGTATCTTGCATATTTAGTGTTTTATGAAAATTGAATTATGAACCACTTATTTGCCAAAAACCTATATTATTCACTTTCCTAATCAAACCAAAATTCTACCCATGCAAATCTTTTTGGCCGAAATTCTCAAATCAATATTACCTTTCCATATTTTTTATTTACCAAAACTCTATCCTTATCATATCCCAACAAAAATAACCACCCAATATTCCTTTCCTACCCAAATTCAAATTGAAAAAAAAAAAAAAAAAAGGAAAATAGGGGATTGGAGCCGGCACAACATGTGCCTAAGTACAAAAGCTACCCTACATCTTACACAATCATAATTACCCTCCTCCACCTATTACTTTTACCACTTCAATACTCAACCAACTTTTACTACCTTCTTCATCAATCTCACGTCACCCACAACAACACACAATACCCAAACCTTCAACCCTTCAACAATGGCTTCTACTAGATCAAAAATTGCCAAAAACCCAAATCCTAAAACCCCCAAGCCAAGCATGCCTAAAAATACCTCTTCTCCTCCCACACAACAATCACCCAACCCAAACCAAACTGAGTCGGGTGCGGGTCTCGAGGGTACTAAGAGAAGAAGGTTAAACAAAGGGAAAGGAAGACTCCAAGAAGAAGCCACAACCGAAACCATTGACACGGGTTCCGAGGAAACCACACGGGTAACTCTTCGCGATTTTTCGCCGCAAGAAACATCTTTGGGAATTGATAAACTCCGTCTTACAAAAGACGAAAGAAGACTTGTGAACCGGGTTGCTCAATATGGAATACACGGTGGTCGGTATTATCCTAAGGCTTGGTGTGACAAGTATAAGGCTTTGGGATTCTTTTCGGATTTTCTGAATTTCCAAGAATGGGAAACGGTGGCTGAGTTTTCGGGTCCGGTGTTGGGGCGACGGTGTCGAGTTGTGTGTTGGCTGGTAGTGTTTCTCCGAAACTGAAATTTCTGTTAAACTTTTTATGGAATACCGTTATTCCGCGGCGGGGCGGACGTGATAAAATTGCATGCTATGAGATGTTAGTCGTCAAGCATTGGTTGGAAGGAAACCGGGTTAATTTACCTTCTCTTGTTTTTAATCGTATTTCACAAACCGCTTTCTCAGTAACCGAAGACAAATTTTACTCTACTCTTGACTTGCCGTATGGCATGTGGCTGTCTCGGCTTTTTGAGTCAAAGGGAGTTGTTAATATGCAAAATTATGGGGTCGCGGTAAAGGATGAGATGTGTGATACGTTCTTGAAATTTATGAAGTTAGATGCTAATGGTCCGGAATTGCTGTTTTTAGTAAAGGGCAGTTCGGCTGGTATGCCGACGGGTGGGGCTGATTTTTCTGTGATTGAATCAAAATTGGATATGTACATTGGTCGTATTATGGAGCCCTTGGATGCGCAGGATAAGAAAATTGAGACGGTTTTGGACACGGTTGTTCAAGCCGTGGCCGTGGGTTCTTTGGGCTCAACCCGTGACCAAGGTGGGTCGGGTGTGAGTCATGAGATGAGGACATGGATGGATGGTGTGGATGATCGCCTTGCTAAGTTGGAACGAAATATTATCGATTGTAAGCAAGAGGCGTATAGGCAAAGGGATAGGATGACATTTCTTGGTGAGCCAAGGCGGGTCGTTGGTTAAGAGCGGGACGGAGATGCGTGAGGGAATGCGTACTATATACGATGCGACGGAGGCTCTTTCGCTGAAAGTCCGGAACTTTGATGTTTGCCTCACCGCTCAAGCTTCTCATGTGTCAAATTGCCTTGACCGTCTTTCCACTCTTGAGTACCGCACTAGGCCCGGTTATGTCGATCCTAACAAAATCCGTCAACCCAAAATGCCTTGATTTTTCTATCCTTGGTTGTTTTAACTCTTAAACTACTAATCCTATTCGGCCCATTTGGCTTATTTTGAAATTGTCTATTCGGCCCAATGGCAACTAATACTATCTTTTGTGGTTTGTAGTTTTAATTAACATTTGCACTTTATTTTGCTTGATATATATCGTGTTATATTGCGTATTTTGCATATCTATTTCTTGCCTTGACATGTGTTATTCTAGTCGTTTCATGTCTTTGTTCTTGTCTTTTCAATGATGCCAAGAGGGGGAAGAAATGATATGATTTGAGTCTTTGCTTAAGCTTGCTCCTTGTCAAGACTCGTTATCTCTTAAATTCTCTCAAGCTATAACTTTGGCTTAGTTGTTTTGTTCTTGCGATCAAAGTTGCTATAACTTTGGAGTGCTTTGTTGAGGGGGAACTATTACTTAGTCACATTGTTAAGAGGAAATCATATGAGACTTGTCATCATCAAAAAGGGGGAATTTGTTGGACCAATTCATAAGTTTTGATAATGACATGTGTTTATGTAATAATACGTTTTACTAGATATATCATATGCGTGTAATTGTGTGCTTTAGTCTTATTATAGCTAGCAACAATTATGAGAAGAAAGATCAAAGTTAGGCATAACTTTGATAAAGTCTGTGAGACAAAGTTATACCAACTTCAGGAATAACTTTGGAAGTGAACTTGGAAGTTATAGCTAACCAGGCATAACTTTAAGAAAAATCGCTTCAAACAAGATCTACATAAATCTACACAAGACTCGAGATGGAGGGTCTTTGTGATCAAGATGAAGAGATGATCCGTATACTGAAGATCTTTGTGAAGATTAGATAGTATAGGTCGTCATTCTGTAACTATTTCATTCGAGAGATTTTATGTTCAAAAGTTATAGCTTTAGTTTATGACTTTGGATGATAAAATATTGATGCATGATTTTGGAAATAAAATGTTTTGAAATGTTTTCAAAAGTGAAAGAGTTTTATTTTTATATTTATCAATTATTTTAATAGAGAATATAATTATGAGATTCTATTGGTTAGTAATACAACTTATGGGTTGTCATGCTACCTAGGGTTTCTAATATATTCTATCTCAATTTGTTGTTAACCTAATTAGCCCACCTAGTGGTTGAGCCATCTAGGGTTTCGTGAAACCTAGTTTGTGCCACCTAGGGCTTCGTGCTCCTAGGGTTTCGTGAGCTATAGGATTCGGCCTCCATAGGTTTGTTTCCTTAGTTTACCTAATCTAGGATTCTACTATATCTTTACAACAATATTTTGAGATATCAAGATAAATATATTTCTATAAGATAAACCAAATAATATTTTGAGCTAAAGATATTTCTAAAAGATAAGCAAATATTATTTTATGGTAAGATAAATATCTTTATTAAATATTATACTAGGGTTTTAGATCTACTATGATTCTACTACTATAAATACTCATTCACATACAAATTGTAAAACACACGAAATACACATACTTTACACGGCTATTTATTTTACTTGTGTTGATTTTCCAAAATCGTTTTAAAAGCAAACCTTTGAGCAAATATTTATTATTTTTAGAGTTTGTTTTTAAAAGAGTCGTGCATCAATTATTATCAATCGCTTGAGTGAAATACGTTATTGGATAATAGTACATCATTATAAGCTTACAATTCTTTAACGGGAATCTGTGTGAGTTATATTGTACTTTCTTATTAGCGTAAGATAGTATAGAGTATTTAGCGATACTCATCTTGAGTTATAATCATAGTGTTGATTATACGAGTGGGTTGATAATTTTTGTAATCGTAGAAAGGTACTAAAATTATTAATCGAGAATAGTGGACGTAGTTTCAACGTTGAAACTGAACCACTTCAAAATCGTGTGCCTCTCTCTTATCTCTTTACTTTTCGTTATTTTCGTTATTCGCGCTTACTTTGATTATTAATTAGTTGATTTTATTCATAAGCTCAAATAATTAATTACATATCATAAAAATCGAAAAAGTGGGGCTAGTTTTAATACTCAATTCCCCCCCCCCCCCCCCTCTTTCGTATTCGATCAATAGACTCTACAGTAAGACAACCAATACTTTATCCTGCGGCTGAGCCTTCACATCAAGGGGGATCTAGATCTTTCTTGGATCTAGTTTTGGGTGTAAGTTTACATATTAATCCATTACATTACATTTTTGAAAATTATAACTTAAATTTTTAGGGTTTTTCTATATGGTAACCCTGTGTTTTTTCAAATTCTACGTGGTAACCCTACTTTTTAAAGATCACACATGGTAACCCTCTACAATATTAATACGTATTGGCGTGACCCTTAACTATTTTTTCCGTCAATTTGTCCGTTAAATATGTGATTTGGCCAATTAATTTATGAGATTTTCTACAACGTAACCCTCTATTTTTTAAAATTTTACAAGATAACCCTACCTTTTTCTAGAATTCACACATGCTCAAAAATATAATTCCTTAATTAATCTTTTTTCCACATTTTTATTCAATTACACCCAAAATTATCAAATCTATCTTTATTATCCTTCAATTAACCGAGTTTTAAAAGAAAATCTAGTACGAACTTTGCTTTATATAAAAAAAACTCCTAATAAAATTTTCTAAATGTCAAAGTAAGAGTTTTCTATGCCGAGCATTGAAATAGTCAATCACAATACATTGGTTTTATTTAATTAAAAAACTTTTAATTTCTAAACCTCATTAATACCCCAAAACTGAAATGTTGCAAACAACTAACACTGACTCACTTCAGTTATTCTACAAATTGGCGTAATAAAGTTGTGTACAATTGAGGAATGGGGACTCATTTGTAAACATATGATTTAAAGCTTAAAAGTGGATTTATTTGTTAATCATCGAATCCGGTTTTTGGAGAATTGTGATAATGATACCTTAAAATGATGATGATATCGAGACTTGACATTTTTTTGAAGTAATTGAGTAAAAAAACGTGCTAAGAATGGTAAATTAAGGAACTAAGAAATTATTTATAAAAGTATTTCTTTCATAACAAAAAAAAGGGTTACCTTGTAGAATTTTATAAGATGGAGGGTTACCTTATAGAAAATCTCATAATTCAATTGATCACGTCACATGCTTAACGGCCAAGTTGACGGAAAAAATAGCTGAGGGTCACGCCAATAGGTATTAATAGAGTTGAGGGTTACCATGTGTGATCTTTGAAAAGTAGGGTTACCACGTATAATTTGAAAAAACAAAGGGTTACCATATAGAATAACCCTTCTTTTTATTATTAAAATCTTCTTAAACATGTCTTTTTTCTTTTAGAAAGGTAAGAAGAAAAAAGGTAACATACCCACGGTTCCGGAGCTCTTCCTTCACATCCATTCCCGACTCCAAGACGATAAAAGATACTTGATTAAGCCGAAAGACAAGGAATTATATGTAAGTTTCGAACAAATTTTTATTTATACAATAAGATCATTTTTGTGAATGTTTATCTTATTTTGTAGCCATTTTTAATCTTAATGTTTATTTTGTAGGATGCATTTTTGGGCGGAGAAAGCAAATCAACCAGAGAAACCCGATAATTTGGTTTGGCTTAGTTGAGGGTTTCAAAAAAGGATATGTGTACGGAATTGGCTCGGTTAAGAATGTATTCTACCAAGCTCCAAGGGCAAGGATGCCTTCTACCTCGAGACAAACTTACGAGTCGAGAGTCGTAAGTAAACTCCAACCCCAGCTAGATGAAGAAAGAAGGAAAAACCCGAAAGGGATGAAGAAGTTCGGCAAATGAAGGAAACGTTTAAAGCCATGGAGACCTTGTTCAACACACGCAACCAAGAGCCGAATCTCTTTCGGCGAGATCATGATGATGTCAATGGAGGTGGTGGTTTGCAAGCCGAAATGGGGTTCCTTAGCACTTGATTTAAATCATGCCAGTTATGTTTAGAAACTCTTTGTTATTTGTGATGTTTAAACTTGGATTTCTTAACTTTTTTCAAGATATGTAAACTTGATTTGATTCTCGTTTTATATATGAGAGTGCTGGTTTCTCATTGTGGTGTTTTAAATGTTTGCATTGTCGTTGTTTGCTATTGTAGCAAAGTTTCGTGCAGGGTATGGTAATGAAATGGCAGGATGAAATCGAAATTTTTTTTTGCAAAAAAGCAGGTGTTTTGGGTACTTAAATGTTCATATAGCGACTATTTTCAGTCGCCAAAACAGAGTACCCAAACCAATGGCTACTGACTTGTAATTGGCCATGGCGACTGATATTGGTCGCCAATTTTGGCGACAGAAGGCCCAAAGCAGTCGCCAAATTGGCGACTGAACAGAGTCTATTAGAGATTGTTTTCAGTCGCCAATTTGGCGACTACAGTGCCAAACGGTCGCCAATTTGGCGACTTATATTAATTCAGTCGCCATTTTCTCCATTTGGCGACGATTTCGGCAGTCGCAAAATTTGGCGACTGAAATCAGTCGCCCGAATTCTATTTGGCGACTAAGGCCTGCGATTGGTCTTGGCTACTAATTTTAGTCACCAAATAGAATTTGGCGACTAATGAGTCGAGCTATCGCTAAAACGTTAAATTAGTTAATATCTCGTTTCGTCAACATGTAAGTCTGAGGGTGTAAATCGCATCTTTTGTATTATTTGTTATTACAAGCTCTTGCTTCGAACAATTATTCTTGTACATTTTTTTGAACTACGCACATGGTTTGATTTCATTTTCTATGAATACGTAGGCAATCCTTCACAGGATTCAACCCGTCATTAATTAAAGTCGCCAACTTCGGTCGTCTGAGTGTTGTTTTCTTGTAGTGTGTAGCAAGGGCCCAACAGAGAGGTGTCAATGAGCGGTCCATGGTAAGTCTAAAGGCGGTCCAGGGTGGCATGTTGGCACTGGATGCAGACCCAGTATAGGGTATATTGGATGTAGAGGAGTTTAGTACGCAAGTATAACACAAGTCTCGAGAAGAGACACATAGCAGCTTGGTGGGACACATAGTGTATCGCTTAAGGAGAGGTTGTCAAGACTTGGTGATGCAGGGTGTCTAGAAAATTGTGGTTGTAAGGTGTTGAGAGTTCTCCATAGAGGTCAATGTCCGAGTGAAGATGATGGTCTTCGGTTTCGGGGAAGAGTTGTTAGGGTGCAAACCCATGTCCCACATCGGTTGAATATATGTGAAAGAAGATCTTTATAAGTGTCCACAAAATATAATAGTACGATGCCTTTTCGGAAGGTGTACAAGAATAAATTCGTGATGGCTTGGCCCAGAGCGGACTATATTGTACTATTATGGAAAGTGGACACCGACCCAACATGGGTCCAACAGAGAGGTGATCGAGCCTGTCGTAAGCCCGATACAAAGATAATTTACCCAGACTAGGCTAATAACAAATTAATGTAATTAGGGAAGTAGGGGTCGATCCTCAGGGAGATGGTGTTTCCTATAGAATGTGAATTGTCTTGCAATTGGGTCTTATCTAACGAATATCTGGGTTTTGGGATTTTGATGTCTAAACTAATATAAAGCATAAATGAAAACAAAATAACAACAAATGAAAACAATAAAGCAAGTGATGAAAAGCATCTAGGGAAGTAGGTTCACACATGTAGATTAACATATTGATGAAATTGGAATTGGAACATGCAAATAATTCATTGTGAGTTCGTAAGAATGATGTGTTCATTACAATCATAGATCAGATGGTCTAGCAGACTTTTAGGCAATTTACTAGGTCTTAATCTACCATGTCATGCTTTGTCTATTCAATTCCCGTATCTCTACCTTGGAAAAGAATTCCATTCTAGTCAATGATTTTGGCCAAAAATCGTTAACTATCATTACAATCCAAACATACATAGACACAATGTTTTAAAAGCACAATTTCTTTTATCCAATTATCATCCTTTAATCAATGTAACATGGCTACCCTACACCCTAGAAAGGTGACTACTCACTCATGGTAATGTCTAAATCTAAGATGATATTAACAATGAAAACTAGGATAGACATGTTTATTAGATTTTGGCAATAATTTGAGACTCTCTATGTGGCGATAATAACGACGCTAATTGATAATCTAAGAAATGAAATGACAATTATAACAACATGAAAATGAATCTAAGACAATATGTATGGAAAATAACAATCAAATGGAAAACAATAAGGACATTAAACAAAGGATAAAAATAGAAATACCTATATGACGATCAATGACGATAATGACAACAATAATAGAGAATCCTTGCACATAATAAACGATCCACCAATTACAACGCTTGAACCACAGAAAGGAGATTACAAGGATGAATTTCTTATTGATCTAAACTAATGTTTTGATGTAGAAAGGACAGAAATAAACTAAGAACTAAAGACTAAAGAAGAAGAAAATGAGAGAAGGGAGGCTAGTTCCCCCTTCCTCCTAATCTAGGTTTTTGTAAAGAAATGTAGAAGAGAATTGTAGAAAGGTGTGTTGAGAAGAGTGGCTGGAGCTCTCTTTATATAGCATTAGGGTTTCGTGGAGAAGGGGTCAAGCATTAAACATATAAGACAAAAATAGGAAGTTGAAGCAATTTGTGCGGATCAGCAGGGATACCCGATCGGGTACACCACTTACCCGATCGGGTAAGTTGTCATCTGGGTCTTTGACTAACGTTTCATCTTCCTTTGCTTTGACTTGACTTCCATCATCCCCCTTGACCTCTTCAATCGGGTTTGTTGATAGGGTTTGATGTAAAGCGATGAATTCTTCCGCCTAATTGATTGATCTTCCGACAACTACGAAACTGTCTTTGCTTCTTCTCTCTTTTGAATTAATGAACCTTCTTGAAATGCCTTTCACTTGGTCAAGGTTGCTTCTTCAAATCGTCGGGTTCTAGGCAAATGCTCGGGATATAGAAAAAGGGCGTAGAAACGTCACTTTCCCTACAAAACATGTTAGAACATAGGAATTCGCCTAGAAGACGATATTAGCTCATAAAATGGCTTAACAAAGCACAAATGACATACAAAACCGAGCTAAATTGGGGGTTAAAATCATACAAATATTCACTTATCAAGAGGTATCATCGTTCTTCTTATGCGCTTATAGGTGCTTAATTTTATTATGTTTGCCATGCGATTTTGTACTATTCATTCTCATTTTTTTGGCTTATTTTCTAAGGTTTATCTTTTAGGTATAGTTATGTCATCTGTAGTTATCATTGTGTTGAGCTATTTATCATTTTTTTAGTTAGATGGTATTCGTATTGTTTGTTTTGTCATAATTGTGTAAATACCATTGATTTTTTTTCATGAATTAATTGTTTGTAGAACTCCAATATTTTGTTTTAGTTTTTGTCTCCCAATCTGTTTGTCCAACTATTATTAAGGTAATAGATACTGTAGGGAATTTTGGTATAGTCCACACACACAATAATAAATATACGAATCGAAAATAACAAGGACACAATATTTACGAGCGAGGTTCACCATATTGGCTACGTCCTCACTATAGTCGCACTAGGAATTTATTGATCACTCACTAAGATTATACAAGGAGCATACGAGGATATGAGGATGATGAACTATCTTGATTTCCTCTTCTTTTATAGCTAATGATAAACTATAACTCCTAGACACAATAAGTACATGTAACATTTTACATTTAGTTCAAGTGATCAATGAAGTAAGTTTCTTTGAGTTAGGAATTCATTACCCATATGTTTCTCATGAAACATATTAATCCATAATGGAAGGATTAATGTCTAACAATCTCCCACCTCCCGACAATTATAGAGGTAACATCAACTTTACTTTTCCACCTGATGCGACCATATCTTTGCTCATGCTAAATGCAAGAGCTCAGCCAAGGTTCTATCCAACCTCGACTCACCATTCAACTTTGTTCCCAAAGGCAACCATACTTGCCGGGTTTTATTCATCATTTCCCGGGGCGTGCACTCCCACCTAAACGAAATACCCTTACATGCCTTATTAGAACTCTTTGAATTTCCGCACACATTTGAGCATGCCAGTTTCACCTTGTGCGTTGTCGGACCACTTTCTGCCTTTAAGCCACCGACTTTACTCCCACAGTGCTTAATGTAAGGCCCACTATGCATAGCTTTCTGATCATGCAACAAGTCTCGTGAAACTACTAATTTCTTCATCCTTTCCGCTGCTAAATTATTTTTACCAATACACTTTACAATGGTGTACAATGTTCCATTTTTAGTCCCATTAGCTACTATCGTAGCTCCTTTGACTACCTTCCAGGAACTCTCTTCAAAAATAACCTTATAGCCTGCATCATCGAGCTTACCAACAGATATTAATTTCTTTTTCAAGTTCGGGATGAACATAACATCTGTTAGCTCCCACCTACCCCCAGTCGGGGTACGTATCTCAACATCACCTTTTCCCATAATTGGCATCGCCTTACCATTTGCCAAGTAAGCAGTACCACACCTTCCACCAACAAATTTATGAAAGGAATTTTTATCTGGAGAAGCGTGAAATGATACACCAGAGTCTAATACCCAAGACTCAATCGGTTCTTCGACACTCACTGCCAAAAGATCACCGTCATCCTCCACAGCTATCGCCGCATTTTCATCCTCATGATTACGCTGCCCATTTTTCTTCGGATTTGGACAATTCCATTTTACATGTCCACTCTCACCACATTTCCAACATGTAGCACCTCCTCTAATTGTTGACTTTGATCTCCCACGATAACCACCTCTATAATTTTTATTTCCTCTACCATCAGCAATTAATCCGCTCCCATTACTTCCCGATGTCTCACCTAATTCTTGCTTGCGAATACTCTCGCTTAGAATTAAATCACGTACATTGTCAAATTTGAGCTTTTCTTGTCCTTGCGAACTACTAATTGCAGTCACTGTAGTATCCCAACTACTAGGTAATGAGGATAATAAAATTAATGCTTTTATCTCGTCATCAAAAGCAATTTTTACGGAACTAAGTTGTCTTGTGATCACATTAAAATCATTAATATGATCCGCCATTATGGTTCCTTCTTGCATTTGTAAACCAAACAACCTACGCATAATAGAAACCGTATTTGTAGCTGAAGGTTTCTCATACATATTTTCTAGGACATTCATAAGGTCCAATGTTGTTTTTGCACTCATCACATTGAATGCAACATTACGTGCCAGCGTTAATCTCACCACACCTAGCGCTTGCCTGTCCAATTTTTCCCACTCTTCCTTTTCCATGGAATACGGTTTAGTACCTTCCAAAGGAAGATGTAGATTCTTTGAATACAAATAATCACTTATTTGCATTTTCCAGAAAGCAAAATCTTTCCCATCAAATTTATCGAACAAAATTTTGCCTCCTTCCATTATTGTGAATTTTAGTGGATTGCTCTTCCCTCACCCGCCCAACCGGGCTCTGATACCAGTTTGTAGGGAATTTCGGTATAGTCCACACACACAATAATAAATATAAGAATCGAAAATAACAAGGACACAATATTTACGAGGTTCACCAAATTGGTTACGTCCTCACTATAGTCGCACTAGGAATTTATTGATCACTCACTAAGATTATACAAGGAGCATACGAGGATATGAGGATGATGAACTATCTTGATTTCCTCTTCTTTTATAGCTAATGATAAACTATAACTCCTAAACACAATAAGTACATGTAACATTTTACATTTAGTTCAAGTGATCAATGAAGTAAGTTTCTTTGTGTTAGGAATTCATTACCCATATGTTTCTCATGAAACATATTAATCCATAATGGAGGGATTAATGTCTAACAGATACACATGTTAAGTGTTGTTATGTACTTATTGTATTGTTATTAAGATGTTGTGATCTTGTTATTCGAAACGTATGGTACATGTGGTCTGGACTTACATTCACAAACATTAATTTTCTTCTTATTTCCATCTACTTCTTTTTGCGTAGAAATATATTCATGAACTTGCAGTCAAAACTAAGGCTATTTGACAAGCTAAAAACGGGTGTCATTAAAATCGACAATTAGCATGACCAAATAACAAATTATTAAATCTTAACAAACACTACACTGTACTCAATAAAAAATAGTATAGCGAAAGAACGGGTAAATTTCCAAGAGAAGACGATGAAGCTAAACTAAACTAGTCAATGACTCTTGCAAGACTAAATAAGATACCAATTCTGAATTAAGAGGCATAATGAAAATTAGCAACTACTAACTATCAACTATTCACAAACAATGGATACTTATCAATGTCTAACAAATATGAGACACATAATGAAAAAGATGTTGAGATTTTGAACATGTAACAAGAAAAGGTATAAATTTTATATAAGAGACAATCTATCAAACACTTAGAATGTAAGAAAAATCAATAAGAGAAGAAGTTTGATGCAATTCTACCCTCCAAGTCCGACTCCTCCCAAGCATGCAAGTAATTTTCCTTCCTCTCTCTTTATAAGCTTAAATATACCTTAATCTCATACAAATGCTTATTATTGTCTAAGCCAACAACAACAAATATTCCTACACTCAACAAATAGTATGTAAGCCAATACTACCATAAAAAGAGGATCTTTGAAACAAATAACAACTAGGAAAAGGTTTAAGATGAACTTCCACTAATCTAAGCCTACTAGTAGTCATTCATTAACAAATCCTTCTTACAATGAGCATAGACTAAGCTATCTACACAAATGTAAGGATACCACATAAGAAATGCAAGAACTAAGATATTCACGCAAGATTAGTACAAGTGGAATGAAAGACAAAGAAATTAATCAATTTCCAAGCGTAACATTCATAACTGAAAGTGTCCTTTAAGACGAATCAAGCCCCTCTCACAAAGAGCAAGTGGGGAGACAAGTGGGGGCTCCATTTGCCACTCACTTACACCCCCACTTGCCTTTTGTGAGGAGAATTTGACTCGTCTTATGCTTAAAATGGGTCGACCCGTCTTAAATGAGAATTTGTGCATTGACAATACCACAAAAACAAAGGAAATGTTAGTAATAAAGAGAGTAGGAAGTAGAATTCTTACAATATTTGGATAAAGATTCTGACTTTGATAGAATTACATCAAACTGTTTACTTATCATACCATAATGACAATAACCCAAATATTAGCCTTCTAATACAAGCTCTATAACCAAAAGATTAAATATTAATGTTCTAAAGAGTGTGTGATATTCTAAAAATCTGTAAATGCTTCTCTTAGATAGTCCTCTCAAATTAGTTCTTCATAACCCCGACAAGCAAAGCCCACGGGATTTTAAAAATGCACTAAACCCGTCTTTTGCGCAGTTCGAGCAGCCTGCGCAGCTCCCGGATTCCTTGCTTCCTTGCTTCCGAGGCGACTCCGGCTTTATTTCCGACTTGTTGACTTTATTTGGGTCTATTTATATTCATTTCCGTTACTTGGGTTTTCGGGTTGACATGCGTTGCTGAGCCTTGACTTGTGGTTTGACTACGCTTAGAGTTACCTTCAAAATAGAAAACGCAAACCCAAGGAAAAATTCATATAGCAAAATTTTCAGTACCAGATTCTAGAAAGATATATCGATGGTCACTAGAAATTTATATGCTCTTTTATTTCAAAACGAGTTAAGTATTGCGGTAAGGTTACTAATATAACTAAATAAGATGAAAAATTGTTTAGAAGTAATATATTATGGGTAATGATAAATACAACCCACAAGGTTGTAAATAAGAATTTAAGATATTTCCTTAAGTAGAATTAAAGTTGGAATTTATGACAAAATTACGCGTATAAATTTGGTGTAGTTAAGAGTTTAATTTTAATTGAATAGAAATAAAATTACATATCTACCCTCAAAACTTTGGCATAAAACTGAAACTAACTTTGTATTATTTTATTTTTCTTTAATTATGGTGACGCTAAGATTCAGTACTGCACGTTGTCACTTTATCGGGCTATCGCCAGCTGATTATATATAATTACAATTCTTAAGAGATTATATAATACTCATTTTTTCCAAAGAGAAATAGTTCGAATATATTACACTATGGGTTAATAAACATTATTTTTGAATCATTACTACCGATTTAATTAATGATAAAATTTTAAAAATATTATAATTAGTAATTTAGTATATATATATATATATATATATATATATCTATATAGGGTCAGGATCCGGTGAGAACCACCAACATAATGAGAACCGTGAGAACTCTCACTTAATCTCCACCAAATTTTGTTCCGAAAGTTTTGATGGATCATTTACCATTAGTTTAGTCTATTCAAGCAAAATATTTGCAGTAACTAACACAAAAATTATTGATTATATTAAAATTATGTACTTATGTACATAATTTCAATTTGGTACACTAAAATTACTATAAGTGCATGAAAACGAGCACTAGGTGCACGAAAATTGCTACATGCATGAAAACAGTTACTAGGTGCATAAATATGACGGGCTCTAGATGCATGAAAATGAGTACTAGGTGCATGAAAATTGCTAGATACATCAAACTGACTACTAAGTGCATGAAAATTAATAAATCGTATTTCGCCTCAATTTCCTTCATTAGCTTATAACTTTTTTAACAACAAATATGTTATCTAGCCTTAAAATTCTACGCCGAAACCAAATATGTTGTTAGTTTTACAAAATTAATTTTTTAAGGCGGAGTTCTCACGGTTCTCATTATCTTAGTGGTTCTCACCGGATCCCAATTCTATATATATATATATACATTGTCAACTTAAAACCATAAAATTTGATATAACTTGGGCTATATTTATTTTTATTTGACTTCTTGAACTCTATAATATCGTACATCCATGCATGGGCATCTTAAAATTGTTCGAGGCCCGGTGCTAAACAAAAAAAAAAGGCCCTAAGACTTTGGGTTGAAACTTTATTGAAACATAATGTCAATTTTTCCATTTACTCTATGAATAAAAGTACACAAGTAAACTTCGATTAAATCATCCATGAATATATGCATTTACAATATGTTTTTGCGAATATATAATACTTCGTCTAAGCCAATTAGACTATCTAAGTTTAAAGTTTCAAAATTTTAACCCTAAAAAATTAAATAAAGTAAGTTTTCAATTCCAGAATCAGGAGGACCGCTCATATATTCCTAAGAGTTTGACTTGACATCGTGATGTAGCCTCGACACATTCAAAAAAAATTTGGTAAATTTGAGGCTTGTTGAAGTAATTATGATTATTACGATGGCCACCGAGAGTTATCGTCTCCAAAACCTTGTCACTTCTTAGCAACAATGTCACTAGATTCAACATTTCTTCGCCAAATTGATCGATAATCGTATTCGTATGTGTGACAACCCTAAAAAATGCGGAAATATAAAACAAACAAGCATGTGAATTATATAGCGGAAATATGAAGTTTTAAAAACCTTTATACATGCAAGGAAAGAATACGAGGAGTGTCAAATATTACAAACTAAAGTACGAATTATACTACATCAAGAGACGAAGTCTCTCCAAAAAGTTAACAAGTAAAAGTGTTTAGCAAACAAGCTAAAACGTCTAGAGTGTTAATCTTCCAGGGACAACGCCCGCTAGCTCACACCCGAACCCAAAATGTCATAAGCAA
The DNA here is from genome assembly GCA_022085475.1 of Heliosperma pusillum. NCBI lineage: Eukaryota > Viridiplantae > Streptophyta > Magnoliopsida > Caryophyllales > Caryophyllaceae > Heliosperma > Heliosperma pusillum. The sequence goes on from JAIUZE010069920.1 coordinate 21,545, forward strand.
AAAGCCATCCAAATCAAGCAACCTGTTCATCCATGAAAAACATGAACGCCACAGTCAGTGGGGAGTAACTCCGGGTTCTCCCAGCCATATCACATTAAACGTACATAGAAGGAAATACAAAAGTAAAGCATGCATATATAGATATACATGTGAGATACGATAAGGATAGATAGGCAATTCAATATATAATAATAAGAGCATATGAGATACAAGTCCGAATCCATCATGTTATACAAAGACTCGGGGAAGACACTATTAGGCAACCGAATACGCTCACTAGGGCTTACATCTCACCGTTAGCGGTATAAGTTTGAAAAGATTGAGACTCGACAAAGAAACCAGGCCAAGTCATGCGATGATCACAATAAATCCATCATATTATCATCCATTCAAACGTACCAATACATTGACGATGCTAAGTCATGCAATGACCATGAATAAAATCATGAAATCACGCATCCAAAAGCAACGACACAAAGACGACATCTCTCACGGTAAATGAAACGCACTAGCACCGTGTACATGGCAAGTATGATTAAAATGCATCCACGGGATAAACATTTCCCTGAACGCATACACGATCACATTTCGTTATGTAGACTAATTCCTCCAGTAGGAACGATAGGCTCCTCAATATAAACCTGGCCAGATTCTCGGAATCACATTTTCGATTCGACATGCGATAAACATTTCGCATCCAAGACTCGGTCAATCATTGACGCCGAGTACCCCAAATTCGGTCGACATTCACGAAAGATGCGGAAAAGAGCACAAGCATCATAACAAGCGGTACGCTACATGCAATGACACCACCTCGCAAGTATACAACATTTGACGGCCGGGTCGATCAACGCAAAGTGTTCGCCTCCCAACAACGTCGTCATATGCCCACTAACACATGCAATTAAGCAGTAAGGATACCCTCCTCATTCCCACATTCCAGCCTTACGAACGACGAGGTAGCCGGGGAATGAGAGTACAAAGCACTTAACAATTAGTGCTCAAACCGTAACATGTGTAAAAACCGAATCCAAGTGGGACATATCAAAAAACCGTCACAAAAAATGAGAATATGGCATTATATAAATGTAAAATATGATAATAAAAATGAATCGTACATGATCTAAGATTAGATCAAGTTTAAGAAAGCATAATAAATAAGAAACATAGATACCTCTCCAAAAACAAACAAGTTTGGAAAACTAACTAAAACAAGGGTTCACTCAAACTGTATAACTAGAGTTCTAGACAGACAAATACAGAAAATTCCAAGTGATGTGATAGCTTGATCCTCTTACGTTCCACCGGTATGTCACAAGCCAAAAAACAAAGCACGTAACGAAGGAGGAATGATCATTTTACAAAAAAGGTGTGTCAGTGCAGTGAAATGCACAAGTCACGCACGTGACTTGTATTTCAAGCGCGTTGACCATGAGTTACCAGTTCACCGAGAGCCTTAACATAAATTGCAATCCTATCAATTTCAATGCTATAAGTCATTTCTAAGAACTAGTAACATTCAATATTCCAGGTCATCAACAATCACCAAATAACAACAATCATCATCCATAACATGAATCCGAAGCTTTCTAATCGTATCCTAAATACGAATTCTAGCATATAAAGCATGTAAAACACGTAAATGATATCGAGTAACCCTTCACCGTTACCTTTACGCGTCTTTAATCGATTTCTAAACCTTCCTAGTCTCCACCTACATACAATTAGATAATAAAAGATGAGTTTACTTCACCTTGAGAAAGACGGAAAGTTTGAAAAGCGAGAAAGACGGTAATTTTATTATCAATACAGATAGAGGAAGATAAGAGGGGAAGAATAAGACGAACTTACGTGAATTTGAGCAAGAAACGAATGAGATATGTCGATACTAAGAATGGATCAAAATGGAGGCAAGGGTTTTGATTTTTCTTAAGGAAGAAGTAACTTGAGTTGTGTGAATGAAGAAATAGGTTAAAGGGAGTATGAGATGTATAAGAGGAAAAGTCAAGAAAAAGTCAAAGTCGCCTTAAGACGGGATTCACATGAAATTCGACTCGGAAAATTAAATTTACGATTAAAACTAAAATTCGCTGAAAAGTATCCGTAAAATATTTTCACTATAAAAATAGGGTACATTTCCGGGTGTTACAGTATGCAACTCTATGCGTTTCACGTGCTCAACGGGCAATTATACAGCTTCTTGATTCCAATATGACCCGTCTCCAATGTCGTCAAACGTCTATACGAGTAATTAACTTGAGATGAATACACAAAATAAAAACATTCATAAAATTAGAAAAGAAAAACTACCTTATCAGAATTTTGCTCTTGACTTCAAATTAATGAATTTAGGTTGATTTCTTCTCAAAAAGAAGTATAAAAGTAATAACAATGGCTAATCTGATTGACTGATTCAAAGGAAAATTGAGGGATTAAAGGTGATTATAATTTGTGCTTAAGATTGAAGTTTATATAGGTAGAATTTAATTGAACATTTTACTTTTTTTGCTATGGAAAATCAAAAGTTATTATTTGGGGAAGGAGATATTTGGGGAAGAGAATATTGGAGTCATTAATTGAGTGTGATTACAGTGTAATCTTAAACACTTAGATTTTAGGATTTTTTTTCCATTGAGAGGTCAGATTTACGACTTTGGGCCCAAATTTTGGAGGCCCTGTTCGGGCGCACATGTCTGAATTGGGCCTTAACCGCCCCCATATAGTTAATCACTTATCACAAATTCTTGTATAAAGTAGTAGTTTTACTGAAGAATTTGAATTTGTCCAAACAAGTCTTTTATAACCTTTTTTTTATTATATGTTTTTCTTTTAATCAGTATGATAAATGGAATATCGAATGCAATATGGGAAAGGATTAATAAAGACTTGAAATCTTAAACGTTTGATGCTACTTGCAGTCATTTTTAATATATATATATATATATATATATCAAGAGAACAAATTTAGGCGTGGAATTTAGAAGCTTAGAAGGCCGTAGCCAACACTGCCCAAAGAAGTGATTTGCCGCCATTCTCTCGCAAAATCGAGATTGGATTATTCATAGTGATAACACATAAGAACTGCACGCATTCTCATCGAATAAGAGCACTTTTCGTTAATTTAAAAACACCTCTCACGAGTTGTAAGTGGGAGAACAAGTAACGAATAAAATTGTGAGAGGTCTGTTTGTAAAGATGAGCACAAACGATACTTACTAAAAGAAAATATATCAAGCTGACAATGCATTTTATAGGTGAAATAAAGAGGCAACTCGAACAACATATAAAACTCACTAGCTTAGAATCATACTCACATACATCGTAAATGGAATAGATCGAGTACAAGGTGTAATATGCTTAACATAAATTATTCAAGTTTGATACATGGTACTAATAATATACTCTCAAAGAAGTATCAAACAAAATTTCACATTGATAAATTTTCTCTTATACATTGTCGATAATAAGAAACAGGAAGGCAAGTTTTTTTATTTTATTTTATTAATTAAGCACTCGATTTTTACTATTAGTAAATGAATAATGAAGACAACATACCATTATAGGCACCGAAAAATAGGATTATTACTGACGGGGAGGGATCCTCTCCATTTATGTAATAAAATAAAAATTAATAGAGAGTGAAAGAAAATATATTATTTAATAGATTTGTGAAAGATGATAGAGAGAAATAAATGGAGATGTTTTCAATTCATTAATGGCCTTGATTCTAGGTAGAGCCAGAGGTAGTAAAACACATGAATTGTGTGTTGGTTTCTTAAAAAGCCATTTCTTTGTCCTCCATGAAAACAAAGACCTCAATCCCATTCCCATGAGAATACGTATAATCAACCAGCATCATACTATTCCTCTGAAACGAGTAAATGATCCCCACTGGAATAACGTTATCAGGTCGGCCAAACCCGAAATCTACGTCATTAAACCCAAGCTTACACCAGCTGGAGACGTTAAAGTTACAAGCTCTGTCTTTATGGGAACCTTTGAATGCAGCTTTTCTCTCTTCAAGAAATACCTCCCCACCATTTTCAGCTTGCAATTTTGCGACATTTTGCTTTGCTGTCTGAATTGCCGCATGGATTTCACCTACTATCTCTTTCAATGTATAGCAATCACAACCACCTGTTACATATAATTATTAGGAAAAATTATAAATAACCACTATGTATTTGCGTATTTTTAAAAATAACCACCACGTATTTCTGTTTTTATAAATAACCCCCAACCTTTCAAGTATACTCCCCACTTACCACCGTATTTTTGTCCCGACATTCAATTTTCTTATTTTCCGACTTGTTAATAGACGATTTGCGCAAAATTCCTAAATTACCCCTATGTACTTGCACAATACCCACGTAACATATCACTCTCAAAAAAAAAAGTTTCCCAAATCTATTAGAACATCCGTGGAACCCAAAAACCCAAATGGCTCGGATGTGCCACCTATCTCCACCCGTTTCGGCCACCATAACCGAGCTGCTGCAGCACTGCCCTCCCTAATACAATCCGTACAATGTCAGCTCTTTTGACTTACAAACAGCAGTACTCGCTCGATTACGACGCGGTGTTAATATCCGCTCCATCACCGAGTCACTCGCCACCATTCGCATCAAATTACTGTAGAAATTGAAGAATGAATATAATTTGAATTGATGATTTTGTAAGTTACATCAGGTACATATATATAGTAATATTGTTCCTAAAAGATGAGCTAACCTATTCCTAATAATATGGAACAATAACAGCAATACACTGACTATTACAAGAGAGTAAGACTAGGAGAAAGTTAAGGCAGAGGACTCGATTTTGTTGAGTTTGTTGTTGGACTGATGGACACCTGCATCATCCCCGACATCCGCCACTAGCAGCTACACCGCATCTCCAACTTCAATTCGTACTCGGAACCAAAACCTGACATAAAAGAGGGCTTGACGGAAGGTGACGATAGATTGGGGGATTAAAGGACTTAGTGATTGACGGAAATGGATCGATTGATTTGGGGGATTTTGGGAGTTTAGGGTTTCCTGGATGATTCAATTGATTTGGGATATTGGGGAAATGGAAAAATATAGGTCTCTTTATGTTATTTTGGGATGTTGTAATTAGATAAGGGTAATCTAGGAATTTCGCGAAAATTGTCTATTAAGAAGTCGGAAAATAAGAAAAACGAGTATCGGAATAAAAATACGGTGGTGATTGGGGAGTATACTTGAAAGGTTGGGGGTTATTTGTAAAAACAGAAATACGTGGTGGTTATTTGTAAAACTACACAAATACATGGTGATTATTTGTAATTTTTCCTAATTATTATAACGAATGAATGAGAACCACCTAAACTCTAACTAAAATACGGAGTAATAAGTAATTAAATAACTCGAAATCCAGAATACAAAATATTATTCTCAAGGCTGGATTTGACGTAGTGCAGCAAGTGTAGTCGCACTAGATCCCGGGAATAAAATGGCCTCGTAAGAAAAAAGTTTTTATCAATCATTATGTATAGTCAAAGTATATTTATGCTATATATATATATGTCCACAATTAACTAAACTTTTGCTATGGATATACTACGTTTATTAGGCATTTTGTCACGATTATTGTAAATATTATTATTATTATTTGTTTTCTTTTTTATTATAATCCCTGTCCCGGTAGTTTATTTCTATGTCAATGTTATTTTATTAAAAATGGTAGAGCTATGTAATTATTTCAATCTAAAAGAAGTTTTCAAAATTAAAATTACTACTTTTATTTTAAGGGAGATTGAATGATTAGTGCTGCTTTGAAAAAGTATGATAAGAATTATAAATGTTGAAAATAAATAAGAGTAAATTAATAATTAATCCCTTATAAGATTCATTTTTCTAAACTTATTCCCTCATAAGTTGTTTTGCTAAAATTACTCCCTAAAGTTACACTTTTATCAAAAGTTGCTTCAAAAGTCCAATTTAAGTCATTTATTTTGTCTATTTTTGAACTTATTTCGTTTGTGCATTAGTCAATATATACTTTTGAAAGGTAAAACTATGTAGACAAATGGAGGGAGAGTTCAAAAACAGACAAAATAAGTGACTTAAATTGGAATTTGAAGTAATTTTTGATAAAAAAGCATCTTTAAGGGAGTAATTTTAGCAAAAAAACTTATAAGGGAGTAAGTTTAGAAAAGTGAATCTTATGAGGGATTAATTATTAATTTACTCAATAAATAATGATTTTTTAATAAAAATGAAAGGATAAATCAATTTAGATGAAATTAATTTGGGCTTATTTATTTTATAAAAAATTTATGCCTAGAAGTAAAAAACTTTCCTTAGTAAAGTTAAGGGTCCCAAATATTTTTACGAACCAGCCCGCCTCTAAATTCTCAGATCCAGCCCTCACTATCTTATAATTGGTTGTAGTACGATTATTTTAAAATTGTTGAACTCTTACATAAATCCGTGGAGCTATTTTACAGGTTATTGAGTAATTTTAAATAACTTTATATTATAGTTCGAGAAGTTCGTTAAGAAAAGATAAATACTCCCTTCTAGTCGACGTATTTTTTCCTATTTCCTTTTTCATGCTAGTCGGAATTTGTTCCCTCTTTCTTTATTTATTAAGTTATGTGTGGTCTAAAATGCATTACATGTAGCCATATGGGGTAATGTGTTTAGTGTGGTTTAAATTTATTTCTTTAATTCTTGTGCGCAAAATAAAAGGCAACAATACATCGATTAGGAGAAAGTAATTTTTTAACGAAGCTCGCCAACATTGAAAAGGATATATGTATAATTAGTTGTATAATCTATTAACTGAGTCCAGAAGGGGGGAGTAGTAATTAATTAATACAGCTGACAAACATAATCCGACCCAAACCGACAAACTCGATCCCCGCAAAAACCGTGTCAATAGGACCCTAGGCCTAAATTGACGGGAATACGTAGACCCATTTGCAACCTAACACCAGATTCGACATAATGATCAATGACGCGAACCCGACCCTACTTGAAATAGAACCGAGAAAATTGATAAACCAACAATTTTATTTTATTTTTTCATGAAAATTATCCTCATCTTATTCCTCCATCATGGATACAAAATGAGATAATAATCTTACAAACGACAAAACCAGTGGTCCTCTTATGAGCACTCAAAATGGGGATAAGTTTTAATCTGTTTGAAAAAACCTTGTTTTTCCTATTTATATATAGCATATGTCATTGCCAAAGTACAGAAAATAACTCCTTTAATAACAATTATTGTTTATCTCGATATGTTTGATTTAATAAAAAAAGTAAGTAAATAAAGATTCAGATGGAGCGTTGAAATAGAATTGCATCATTAAATTACCTTGACCATGACCAAGACGAGCTTTAACAGTTGTCACTATGTTGCCCATAGATTGCTTAGGTATCGGTGGTGTAGCTCTTGGTCGTAAATTTGTGGCGAAGGAAATCACGGTAGGGATAGGCTGAGGAGGAGCAATTTCTTGCTTGTTATTTTGCAAAATAGCACCCACGGCATGCATCAACACAAACCCAACCACGGCCTCGAAGCTCGAAGGTTTTGGGATCGTCTCAGTTACATCAGCATTTGCCTTAAGTTTAGTTATAGCTTCATTATCGAACTTGAAACTTTTTACCACTACTTTGATGGGTACATTATTGATATGATGCCACAGCCCCACTTGTGCTGCTGGTTTTGCATCATCAACATCACCACCACCACTGTTATCAATTACAGTTTCAACTAGCTTCTCTTTTGGAAGCGGGGGAAACACCCTGACGATGGTATCAAAGTCGGGCTCAACCAGGTCCTCATATCGGCCGCTTGTTTGAGCAGCCCAATAATTGAGAAAGTTTGACATGGAGGTGGCGTCAAGGAGCTTATGATTGGAGTAGCACCCGATAGCGACCCCGCCACAGGCAAAGATATTAACCTGAAAGGCAAGGGGGACTACCGTAGTAATAGGCAGCTGCCCTAAGGAAAGGATATTGCTCGGGGGAAGAAACTTGCTCACTAACTCAAGCTTGCGAGGCGAATTGAGATAGTCTTTTAGTTGGCATTCGACACCAGCAACGATAAAGGGTATCCCTTGGTCGTTGCAGGAGACAGTGTATTCGTTTTCGAAACGCCCTGCTAGAGGGTAGAAGTGAGTTAGTGTTTCAGAGAGTGATGTTTTTAAGCTTGTAATTATAGGACTATCGAGGGTTATTTTGGTAGGTTTGTTGTTGGTGTATATTAGAACCCGTGGCACATGAATGGATGGAAAGCTTTCGTCAAGAAACGATAGAGATATGGATTTGCGATCCGGAGATGTCGGTCGCGACGGCTTCACGGTGTCGTTTGATATTACTTCTACTCTTAGTTGTGCTTCCATTTTTTTTGGACCAGAGGATGCAATTTTATTAGATGAATGTGTAATAAGTTGAAGAGCTTTTGGTAATACAATAATGAAAACGTGGGGAATTATTTATAAAAACTACATTGTTAATTGGTAGGCAAGTAGGCCATAAACAATTAAACACCAATTATTATCTTTTGTTTTTTCTACTTTCTTTATTCTAGACTAATCAATTAACAAAAATATATTGGAGCTAGTAAACCTATCGTTAATACAAATGTAATCTAATCTACAACTGTCCAATTTAATTTAATCTATAGTGTTCCTGAGTTGCACGGGTTCTAAAATAATTGGATAAACATATGATGCGTAAGAACTTTTTATCCTTTACTGTTTAAAAAAGACGTTAGAACAATTTATTACTTCATAATTTAACTTACGATCATTATTTGCTCAACATGTGTTTTTATTAGCTAAACTAATTACCACTTAAATAACACAGTTTTCTCTTTTATATAACTGTTTTAAGAGATTTGATGGATAAAAACAAAAGAAAATGTCAATTCATTTGTATTTTAATTCATTTAACATTACATGTGTTATATAGAATATGTACATGTGACAACCCTCGCGAATGCGGAAATATAAAACATACAAGCATGTGAATTGATTTGCGGAAATACGGTATTTTAAAAACTTTTATACATGCAAGATAGAAAATACGAGGAGTGTCAAAACTTTACAAACTAAGTACGGAATATAACAAAGAGACGGAGTCTCTCAAAATGTTAACAAAGAACAAGTGTTTAGCAAACTAGCTAATTAACGACTAGAGGTGAATCTTCCAGGGACCACGCCCGCTAGCTCACACCCGAACCCAAAATAGCACAAGCAAAAAGCCATCCAATCAAGCAACCTGTTCATTCATGAAAAACATGAACGCCACAATCAGTGGGGAGTAACTTCGGGTTCTCCCAGCCATATCACATTAAACGTACATAGCAGGAAATACAAAAATAAAATCATGCATATATGAATATACATGTGAAATACAATAAAAATAGATAGGCAATTCAATATATAAGAGTAAGAGCATATGAAGTACAAATCCGAATCCATCATGTTATACAAAGACTCGGGGAAGACACTCTTAGGCAACCGAATACGCTCACTAGCGCTTACATCTCACCGTTAGCGGTATAAGTTTGATAAGATTGAGACTCGACAACAAACCATGCCAAGTCATTCAATGATCAATCATATAATCATTCATCCAAACACAACGACACAATGACGACATCTCTCACGGTAAATGAAACGCACTAGCATCATGTACAATAGCAAGACAAGCCAATGGAAGCTCACGGGATAAGACATTTCCCGGAACCGTATACGATAAGACGTTTCGTATACTCATGACCTAGACAAACAAGTTCACGGGATAAGACGTTTCCCGGAATCGTGTACGATAAGACGTTTCGTACACACAATACTCTAATTCTCTCGGTAGGACGACGATAATAATACGGTCCTAGTCTAAACCTGGCCAGACTCTCGGAATAAGACATGTTCCGATTCGACATGTGGTAAGACGTTCCACATCCAAGACTCGGTCAATCATAGACGACGAGTACCCCAAATTCGGTCAACCTTCACGAAAGAGGCGGAAAGAGATCTATAGTCAAAAGTCAAGCTAGTACGCTACATGCAATGACACCACCTCGCAAGTATACAACATTTGACAGCCGGGTCGATCAACGCATAGCGTTCGCCTCCCAACAACGTCGTCGTATGCCCACTAACACATGCAATTAAGCAGTAGGATACCTCCTCGCTCCGACATTCCAGCCTTACGAACGTGGAGGTAGCCAAGGGAATGAGAGTACAAAGCACATAACAAAATAGTGCTCAAACCGTATCATTTCTAAAAACCGACTCAAAGTGGGACATATCAAAAACCGTCACAAAACATGAGAAAATGGCATTATATAAATGTAAATATGATAAACATGAATCAATACATGATACATAAGCATTAGACCAAGTTTAAGAAGCATAATAAATAAGAAACATAGATACCTCTCCAAAACAACAACTTTGGAAACTAACTAAAACAAGGGTTCACTTCAAACTATCATAACTAGAGTTCTAGATATGCAAATACAGAAATTCCAAGTTGAGGTGATAGCGTATTCTCTTACGGTTCCAACGGTATGTCACAAGCCCAAAACAAGCAAGTAACGAAGGAGATATGATCATTTTACGAAAAGGGGTCAGTGTAGTGAAACTGCACAAGTCACGACCGTGACTTGTATTTCACGCCCGTGACATGAGTTACCAGTTCACCCGAGAGCCTTCAACATACTTTCAATCCTATCATTTCCAATTCTCATAATTCACTTCTAATAACTATCAACAATCAATATTCATCATCAACAATCATCAATTAACAACATTCATTATTCATAACATGATTCCTAAGCTTACTAATCGTATTCTAATACGATTTCTAGCATATAAAGCATGTAAAACACGTAAATGATACCGAGTAACCCTTCACCGTTACCTTTACGCATCTTTAATCGATTCTAAACCTTCCTAGTCTCCACCTACATACAATTAGATAATAAAAGATGAATATTATTCACCTTGAGAAAGACGGATAATTTAAAAAGCGAGAAATACGGTAATTTTATTACCAATACGGATAGAGGAAGGTAAGAGGGGAAGAATGAGACGAACTTACGCGAATTTGAGCGAGAAACGAATGAGTTATGACGAATCTAAGGTTGGAAAGATTATGGAGGTAAGGGTTTTGATTTGGGTTTCTTAGTGATGAAGAAATGTTGAGTTGTATGAATGAAAAATAGGTTAAGGAGGGAGTATGTGTTGTGTAAGTGGAAAAGTCAAGAAAAAGTCAAAGTCGCCTTAAGACGGGATTCACATGGAATCTCGCGGAAATTCCAAATACGAACTCGGAAATTCTAAATTCGACTCGGAAAATTAAATTTACGATTAAAACTAAAATTCGCTGAAAAGTATCCGTAAAATATTTTCACTAGAAAAATAGGGTACATTTGCGGGTGTTACAGTACATGTCTTCTCTCTTTTAGTCTTTGTATCTAAATTATGATATTGACCAATATAAATACGGTACACCCTTAGGCCTTCTTGATCCATTCTTTTTGGACTCACACCCCAACCACGCGTTTGATGTCCTCTGTTATTGTCAATCACTCTTGGAACGGTTCTGACAATTAGTATAATTTGTACTCTTTTTTTCATCATCAAAATATTCTTGTCTCCAATATGACTCTTATAGTAGGTGGTGCTCCTTTAAAGTTTCTCCTTAGGCCTCTCTCATTCTAAGGAGTGCTTTAACCCTCGCCTTTTGACCTCATAAAAATGACCTGACCCGATCTGAACCTTTCTTTGATTTGTGGATCCAAATATGTTAAACAAAACCCAAATTGATCCGACCCTATTTATCCCAGGACAACCCAAATGTTTTTAACGCAAACTAACTCTTATCAGCAAATGCCTTAAAAACATCATACCTGAAAATGATATGAACCCTAATGGATGATAATATAATACGGTCCCAGTATAAATCTGGCCAGACTCTCGGGATATGGGCGTTTCTCGATTTGACATGTGGTAAGGCGTTCCACATCCAAGACTCGGTCGACAAAATGGAAGCCGAGTACCCCAAATCCAGCAAGTCCAGCTAACGGAAGTAGTAGAAAGAGAATGAGTATACCAATTCTGGCAAGGGCAGCTAACAGCAAAGGTTGCCAAAATAACGAGTACTCATACTCCGGCAGGGGCGGCCAACGGAGATGAGGCATTAAGCAAAGGTCAAGAATGTAAATTAAATGCAATGACACCACCTCGCAAGGATACAACATTTGACAGTCGGGTCGATCAACACATTGCGTTCGCCTCCCAACAACGTCGTCATATCCCCACTAACATATCAAAGAATGTACCTCTATCGCTCCGACATAAAGTCTAACGAGTAGAGGGGTACAAATGGTAAATGAGAGTTCCATATCATCCAATAAAACAAGACTCAACGAACTACTCAAGGTATACAAGAGTCAAACGAGTTAAACATCTAAAACCGTCACTAATCATGTGAGTAAGGTGTAAGATAGATGTAACAATGTTAAATAAGATTCAATACATGTTACATAAGCATTAGACCACATTTTAAAATCATAATCAATATATAATAAACATGTTACACAAGCATTAAACCAAGTTTTTAGACCAAGTTTTAAAAGCATAATCAATAAGAAACATAAACAACATGTTTGGAAACCATCTAAAACAAGGGTCCACTTTAAAAGGTCATAAGTTGAGTTCTTGACTTGAAATTGCAAAAATTCCAAGTGGAGGTGATAGTTTATCCTCTTACGGTTACAACGGTAGGTAACACGCTCAAAACAGACAAGTGTCAAAGGAAATATGACCATTTTACGAAAAGGGGTCGGTGCAGGAAAACTTCACCTGCCGGATCCCATACCATTTTTATGCCATTACAGACAAATTTTTACCGAGTAAATTTTGCTCGGTCGAGTGAAATTTCACCCGCCGGCATCACACGAGCCATGAACATGAATCTTCATCCCTTTCCTTGGGTTTAAAGATGAATCTTCAAACTCCAAACAGAACATACAAGATCCTACCAGAAACAAGCAATTAACACGGATTCAACTCACCACAACTGATAACACCATATTTTACCGAATTTTAACCCACTTATCGTCTCTTATTTTATCTAATTAATAACTCGAGTTCGCGTTATTTACTTATTTTAGTCTTATAATAGCATATTAGTCGATTAATTTTATACAATGATTGTTTATACTATTTCTCGGAATTTTGGAACTGTTCTCGTATTTTTGTATTTATAGGTTCAAATCGAGTAGAGACCCCGTGAGAAAAGTAGGTTAATTATCATTGGGCCTTATTTCACGGATGAAGGCATCTTGGGCCTTATCATTTAAATGTTCCAAGAAAATGATATCCAAAAAGACAAAAAAGAAAAAGGGGGAATTGGGCTAGAGAAAAAACAAAGCGAATCAAGCTAACTTGAATATTGAGGGGCAACTACACATTTTTAGTCTGTTCTTGGGCAGATTTCAGAAGAGACGAGAAAATAGAGCAAGAAAATGAAGAATTTCTCATCTGATTCCTCTTTAATTCAAGTTTGGTATAATATTCTATCCCTCTTCTAATTTATATAAAGTTATTATTTTTAGTTATTTATGCAATTTATTAGTTAAAGTTTCTGTCTTTATTAGTCTTATCATGTTTATTGTTATAATTAGAGTAGTTGGTTATATGTTTAGTATTCATTCGTTAATGATTAGTGTGTAGTTTACCCTTCTAGGATCCGATTTTGTCTCACGACGGTTACGTTTCCGTAGTAGGTTCCTATTTTACTTGTTATGGGTTAATAATGTTGGGTTTTTGTTTAAGTGATTTTATTTGCCTTTTTCAACCCTTATTGAACCATTTTGGGTTATCAACGGGAGTTGGGCCGATCTTGGGTAACTTGGGCTATCGATGGGAGTTGAGCCTTAGTTAGCGGATATGGGTAGATTTTGGTTCATCCACTAAGCTTGTGTTATCGATGGGAGTCGAACCCTAGTTTAGAGACTTAATCAAGTGACCTTGACCTTTCATGCGCGGTAGTTGGAGAGGCTGGAGTCGGAATTTGGTTGTCGGGCAAATCTCCATAAATAGTGTAAGGATTATCCTTGGGAGTGGGACTCGGAGTGGTTTAGGTGGCTTATAAGACTCGGGAGGGCTTATAGGTATTTTAGAGACAATATCCCACCTAAACTTGTTGAACCGTGACTTGTGTAAGGAACTTGAGGCGGGAATGAACCGGATTGACGACTTAACCGGACTCTAGGCGTTTCTTAATTTTTCAAACCATTTCTTGTTTTGCGTAGCTAACTTGTACTTTGAGACGAACTAGTACTCAAGCTTGACCTCCCTGTGGATTCGACCTCGACTACCGCTACTACATTATTTAGCTTAGTTGAGTTAGTAATTTTGTTTTGTCTGGGAGAAGGCGACAAAAAAACCCCGTGTCAACAACAAACCCAATTTTACCCAAGTTTCACCAACATCAACATTTGTTCCAAACTCAAGGAGCCATCACCATATTTCTAACAACAACATGACAGCCAACATCATATGAGTCTCATGTAACATTCAACATATATAAACAATGAAAATGAGATACACTCAACTTAAAGAACTTATCTTTGTCATAATTACTACTCTAAAACATATAATAAGCACATAAAATGTGATATCGAGTAACCCGTCTACATTACCTCATTTAGCGTATTCGTTCTAAGCTTTCCATTTCTCAAGAAATAGTCTTCAATCGGGTCCTCTAAGTCTTTACCTAGTATTATAATACAAAACAAAAATTCCGCATACTAGAGAAAGACAGCCGATTTGAATAAATGAGAAAGGTGACGACTTTCTTAGTTAGAAAGATAGAGGACGAAGAAAGGAGAAAATTGGTCTAAAAATCAATGGACTTGGTTGATAGATGAGGGAGATATGGGGATTGGAAGTTTTGAGAGGAAGGTGTGTTTTAATGGAGGTTAGCGTTTATAAAAGAGATGAAGGAGGGTGAGAGTTGATGCTGAAAAATGAAAGGGGGAAGGAGGAGTTTTAGTGGGTTTGGTTTAGTAATATGAAAAATAAAAGGCCCAATACTCAAATTTACACTTTAGCCACTTTGATTTCCGAGTAGAGTCCGATTACGGACTTATAAAGGACTGAAATGCAACGGTTTCTACCCAACTAAACTAAATTCACTTTAACCTTAACTTAAAGCTACAAAATCATAAATTATCGGTTTATAATATTTTAATCAATAAAAGTAAAAGATAAATTTATAAAATTTACGACTTTAGTAAATTACCCATTATTATTAAATCGGGGGCTTTACAATCACCCCTCCTTTTAACAGTTTCGTCCTCGAAACGGGAAAGCAGAAAACAAAACTTACAAGGACAAAAATCGGTTTCTCAAAATTTGATATCCAAAACATTTACAAGGAATGATATTTCAAAAACAAGACATTTTTCCTAAATTAAATATGAGAAAAGTTTTCGAAGGCGATAATGTCTTTATCTGGAACGAAATAGCTCTTGTCGTGCACTTAAAAACAGTAACATTCCTAGGAAAAGACAATATTAAAATAAAATCATACGCTAATAAATGCAGAACCAGTCATTAGACGTCTCCAATAACAAGTTCTAGCATCTGACCAAACGCAAAGTCCAAATTACGAGTAAAATGAATCCATTCTCGCGGAAATGAAAGTAGAAAAATCCATTATTAAACCTCTTTAAAAGGACAAATTTGGAACTCAAAATAAAAATGTGGAAATTTTCTCCAAGTAAAAATTCTTAGGGATATAAAGGTCACTATAGAGACGACAGAAAGATCCACTAACATAAAATTATAGCGACGACAAGATTAAATACTGAGCAAGAGCTGAGTAAAGGACGAAGTCCTAAGAGCAGCAAATCGACAAAGAATCAACGTGAAGGGAAACGACAGAGGAATGATAAACAAAGATATACGTTATTGCCGAAAGAAGGCTTATCAAGATGGATAAGAGAGGAGTGAGCAATAAAGCATAAGCTCAAGGGAAAGAAAACTTATGTAAGATGGAAAGCTAAACACTCATATCTAAAACCAAAGTCATCATGATCGACCCCCGTGCAATTTTACAAATCTATCTTACAGCCACATCAATGCCAGTAACTTCCTCAAATCGACAACACCAAGTCTACTAATAAGCTAGTCGTCAAGAGGATGTAACTCACCTCAGTGACACCTTATTATCCATTTCAATCATTAAATTCCTACTAGCATCTTTCATAATCACAAGGATCAAAGCTACTAACCCAATTACTAGCATTCAGATAGCATCCACTAAGGTCTATCGACGAGCAAAAATCCACGATCAATAATCCACATGAAAGATTGTTTAACATATTCTAACATCTTTTGTGACAACCCTCGCGATAGCGGAAATAAAACATAACAAGCATGCAATTTATATATCGGAAAATACGATATTTTTGAAACCTTTTTACTTGATAAAGGAAGAGTACGAGGAAAGTCAAATAAATACAAACTAAAGAATAACGTACTAAAAAGAGACATAGTCTCTCGAAACGTTATCAAACATAAAAGTTGTTTAGCAAACTAGCTAAGAACGTCTATAGGTCAATTGTCAAATCCAACGCCCGCTAGCTCACACTCGAACCCAAAAACAAGAAAAGATCCAGCCAAGCAACCTGTTCATTCATGAAAACATAAACGCCACAGTCAGTGGGGAGTAACTCCGGGTTCTCCCAGCCATATCACAAATAACATACTTAAACGGTAATAAACATGTAGAAGCATACTTATATATATATACATGTGAATTACGAGAAGGATAAATAGGCATTTCAATATATATAGATATAGGCGTGTGAAGTACAAAACCAAAATCATCAGATTATAGACAAACTCGGGGAAGACACCGTTAGGCAACTATACACTCACTAGGGCTTACATCTCACCGTTAGTGGCATACGCTTGATAAGATAGAACTCGACATATGAACTGTACGCATGAGATTATAAATAGACTCGGCGAAGACACCCTTAGGCAACTATATACTCACTACGGCTTGCATCTCACCGTTAGCGGCATATACTTCATAAGATAGAGACTCGACATATCAACCACGCCAAGTCATCCAACGGTCACAAATAATCAACATATAATCATCCATCCAAACGTACAAATACGTTGACACCATCTCTCATGATAAATGACACGCACTAGCACCATGTACATAGCAAGTATGATTAAAATCGCATCCACGGGATAAACATTTTCCTGAACGCATACACGATTAACATTTCGTATATGTAGACTTATTTCCTCCCGGTAGGACGACGATAATAATACGGTCCTAGTCTAAACCTGGCCAGACTCTCGGAATCACATTTTCCTATTCGAGATGCAATAAACATTTCGCATCCAAGACTCGGTCAAACACAGAAGCCGAGTACCCCAAATTCGGTCAACCTTCACGAAAGAGGCGAAAAGAGCACAAGCATCATAAACAAGCGGTACGCTACATGCAATGACACCACCTCGCAAGTATACGACATTTGACGGCCGGGTCGATCAACGCATTGCGTTCGCCTCCCAACAACGTCGTCATATCCCTACTAAAACATGTATTTAAGAATTAAGGATACATCTCCTCGTTCCGACATTCCAGTCTAACGAGCGAGGAGGTAGCCGGAAATTGAGAGTTCATAGCACTTAAAAATTAGTGCTCAAATCATAACATATGTAAAACCGACTTAAAGGGGGATATATGAAAAACCGTCACTAAACATGCGGTACAAGCGAATGAGATATCATATATTATAAACATGAATATTTAAAGCTATTACGTAAATTTAAAAGATAAACGAACCATACAAACTATTATAAATGAAAGTATAAGGTAATATAGAGGAAGAATTCCAGCGGGGTGCCAGCCAGTCAAGTGGACCAGCCGCCGGCTACCCGGCAGGCATCTCATCAACCAACGAAAATCAATCAAAAATACAGCGAGCTCCCCCCGGTCAGGGGGATAGGCAGCCGGGCACCCGGCTGGGAACAACACAGCATCAAAATACCAACTTCAATTCTGCTGCTCCCCCAGCCGGTCGGCCGGCTGGGAAGAACACTACACCAGAGAACAACATAATCAACATCCATTTTCAACAACCATTAATAACTACTATCAACTATCAATAATCATCAACCATTATCAACAAACAACAACCATCATCAACAAACACAAATTCTATAAATACTAATCCTATCCTAAAGACGTTTACTAACATCAAAAACACATTAAAACACGTATTAATATTGAGTAACCCTTCACCGTTACTTTTTTGCGTCTTTAATCGATTTCTAAGTCTTCCTCCACTAGATAGTAATATTGGTCGGGGTCTTGAAGGTCTCCACCTATAGAAAGACGACAAAAGATGAATATAATTCACCTTTGAGAAAGACGGATAAATTGAAAATGAGAAAGACGGTAATTTTATTACCACATAAGGTAGAGGACGATGAGAGCGGAAGATTATGATGACAATAAGGAGATTTGAGTGACGAATGAAGGTGTAGTGAGAAGTTTGAGTTGATCCATAAATGGGGTTCAGGGTTTGGTGGCTTGGTGAGGAAGAAGAAGTAAGTGGAAAAGAATGAGGGAGATAGGGTAAGGAGAGTTATAAGGTGAGTGGAAAATATGGGAAAAAGCCCAAAAGCGCCTTAAGGCGTAACTCACACGGAATTTCGAGTAAAGTCCGAATACGAACTCGGATTTGCTAAATTTGACACAGGAAACTAAGTTCTAGACTAAATCTAAAATTTCGCTGAAAAGTATTCGTATAATATTTTTAAATTACAAATAGGGTACATTTGCGGGTGTTACAATCACCCAACCTTTTAAAAAGTTTCGTCCTCGAAACTTGAGAGTAGAAAACAAAAATATCAAAGACAAGAATCGGTTTTCAAAATTAACACGAAAGCTTTTACAAGGGAAACATTAATGGAACGAGGTTCTTCTCGATAATGGTTTAAAGAGATTTTTCATAAGTGCGAAACTTTATTTACGGATCACAAGAGTGCCCGTGGCGAACGGGAACTCTAGTTATCAAAATCAAATCAATGTCGAAATAGTGAAATCGAAATTCAAAACAAACGTTAGTAAGTGCAGGACTAGTCACTAGACGTCTCCAATAACAAGTCCAAACATCCAACCAAACGCAAAATCCAAATATAAAAGCGAAAGAAATCTATTTTCTCCAAAAAGGAGGTACAAAATCCATCTTTAGACTTCTTTGAAAAGTTAAATTTGGAATACAATATGGAAATTTGAAGATTTTCTCAAAGATAAAATCGAAATAAGAAGACATTACACGTACATAGAGCGACTCGCACATCTCACACACAATTTAGGGTAACAAAATATATACAAAACACGCAAAAACGAAACAAATCGAACTCTTAGGGATAGGAAGATCTACAAGAATTCGACATGACTAACTCTACTAATAAACTAGTCCTTAAGAGAATGTAATTTACCTCAATTACACTTTAATCATCCTAAATTGCCAAACTCCATAAAATTATTTACAACAATCACAATCAAAGCAACAAACATAATTATCTAAGATCCAACTAGCCTCGTCCAAGGTCTCACGACAAGGGAAAATCTACAATCCATTATCGATTATAATGATTCTTTAATACGCCCTAACATCCTTAATTCGATCGTTACTACGCTCGAAGCCTCGAACATAAATAGTCACATTAGGAAACTATGGTGTTTACTAATCCTCAAGATAAATGGGTTCACCATTATAACTCTATAATCCATAACAACTGAGCACTCGCTATCCAAAGCTCGCAACGAACATTTCTCAATCTCAAACTATGATTCCTTAAGAATAAACGAAAACTAATAATTCCAAACCACAAATGGCCAATCACTTGGCAATCAGACAACCATTCAAATCATCTAGCTCATCAAAACTCAAAATGAATCGATTTTCATTTATGACAATACTATTCAAACTTTGGTTACCGGCTTAAATTCCCTAAAGCAGAGTCTCTTTTAGAATCCACCAATTAGAGACATCTAATTCCCAAATGATATCCCAAGCAACCCATACAATAACGAACTATCATCACGCTCAACTTGACTCCCAAAATAGCACTACAATAGCAAGCTCAATAAATGAAGCCATCAAGAGAGTAAAATACCACCAAGAGATTCATCCTAAAGTTTAACTCCGAATCCTATTCATGGTCAAAATCAACATAAAGCTAGCTAACAACCCAATTATTTCACCAGAGAAAAGACAATGTCACCATGAAACTAGAAACGATAGGAAATTTCGAGGGAAACACGAACGCGATAAGATGGGACGAAAATTAGAGGAACGCTAGAGGTAGGAGAGCCAGAAACTAGAAATTGGATAGATATAGCTATGAAGATAGCCAAGCAAAAGGAAAAGATAAGAGCAAACAATTTCCTAGGAATCAGGCTTAGTAGGAACTTGCATGAAAGGGAAGGGAAAGGGATAATGGTACGAGTAAAGCTTTAAGGTTTAATCTACAAAATTTCTCCTTTCAAACTTAGGGTGATAGCAAAACATCTTAATTATTCCTCTACAAAGGTCTCTCACAAGGGACCATCGTACCACGTACAATCATCAAAGTAAGATACGCCTAGATTCGATAAATAGTCTACAACCCAATTCATCTATCCGTTCATATAACACGGATTCCCAATTGCGGAATTGCAACTCAAGCATAGTAAAATTCTCTTAACTCCAAAATTTGACACACTCTCAAAGGTTTCAAAACCGAAGGACTAACAAATAATTCTTCATACTAATCTCTTTTCAAATCCTATGGCCCACAAGATAGAACACAAAACAAAATGTCATCATCAACTCCTAAGGCATCACCGTCATAGCTCATCTAATCAGATTCTACTCATGTCCATAATCCTTAAGCAACATGGTTTAATCTATCATGACGACTTACTACCTCAACAAAGTCTCCGATACCATGATATAAGATCATATTTTTAAATCCAAGAATTATAGCCAAGTACTTTTCCACCAAGCGTATACTCTAACACATACACTAGAATCCACAAGTCACTTAGTCTCAAAAGCATTTTACACCTCAAGGCATCATTCAAACTCCTAAGTTCAAAATATTAAATCACTAAAGGGTTAAGGAGTCCTAGCCAACTCATTCAACCTTACACCATCAAATACCATGAACTATTCACACATGAGTCATGGAAAGCATTAAGCATTAAAATCATATAACTTATCTTACCACTTTTCCTCAGAGATACAACCAATCACCACTATAGGGTGAATTTAAATCTACACCATTTTCCTCAAATCACAAATTCATTCTAACAAACACTAATATTCCACAAAGTTCAAAGTTCTTCCGACCAAGTATAATATACCACAAACAAATGGGTATGGCATCCACAAACAAATGGTAAGAATACCGATGGTAAGATGGGGGAATTTATCAAGAGTAATTTCCAAGAGGTAAACAGGTTGGAAGAGAAAGAAGCACCTAGATAGAATGAGGGGAAAAGGTACACTAAAGGCAAAAGAGATCATCGATGAGGGAGAAGTACACTCAAAATAGGCTCGTCGATCTTCAATCTTCGGCCAAAGATTACTTCTTCTTGCCAACATACGGTCCACCTCAAGATGGTTGATACAAACAAACATAACATCACTCAACACAATCAACAAACAAGTTAGAACCTAACAAACATCAAGTACACCAAAGACTACCATATTAGGTCTGATGCGTGTATTTTATATAGACTTTTTAGTCCATTTATGCACGCATTTCTATGTCATTTAAGTGATAGTACGTCACCATATGCCCCTATTTGGCTACTTTGTACTTTCATTACCATTTTGTAGGTACAATCTGCGTAGTAGCGGAAACCGAGCCGAAACAGTCCACTTTGCATACATTTAGGAGAATGGAAGGAACGGAACAGAAACTCTTGCATGGGAAAGCGTGAGACCGTTCACAATCAAGCCCAAAGTTATGACTCACATTATGTGCCAGGACAGAAGACCTCGATCGACTATATATGTGATCGATCGAGGAGAGTTGAAGTGAAGAAGACCTCGATCGAGCTGTTATCTGCTCGATCGAGTGGGAGCTGTAGACAAGTTGGTCGATCGAGAGAAAGATGTCTTCGATCGACTGATACTCTTGAATAAAAGCCACGATCGAAGGGTATTTTCCCTCGATCGAGTGGAATCCATCACGGGCCTTAAGTCCGTAGACTAATTAGGGTTTAGAGTCGTGTTAAGCATTATATAAGACTCTTATTTTTGTCATTAGGAATTATCATTCAATTATTATCATTCAGAATTATTATCATTAATCATTTACTTAGCAGAGACTTATCATTCACCATTAGTTTCTGTACTTTCTTTAAGTTCACATTCGGTTTATTATCGATGTGGATTTGTTATTTACGCCGGATTTGCTAAGATTGTAAACTTTTTTTCTCTCTTTTATTCTTAACCTTTGTTTTAGTCTTAATTACTGTTTACCTTTCTTAATTGCTGCGTTATTATTGTTCATGCTTGTTAATTACGATTATATCTTGTCTAATGTCATATGTTCAATCGTCTTTATTAGCATCATTAATAGCATGAGTAGCAAATTCCCTTGTATGTTAGGATGAGGAAAACTGTAGTAAAGGCATGATAGGATAGAGTATTTTAGTTAGTCTTGAATATGAGAATTAATCTAAGCAATTTAATTGAGGTTAGTCGAATGAGTGCACGCAGGAGACTAGCTAGGTAGTTAACCCCGACCTGGATCGAGAAATTGGAAGGGAAAGGCTTGCTTAGAATTGATAGGTGACTCCTAAGAGGACGAGAGTTAATTAGGAAAATCCCTAGGGTGGTTTGAGACCGAGAGGAGAAAACCATTGCCCTTCTCATTGATAGATTGACTGGCTTAGTTGACCCTTGGATGCCGATATTGCAGTAGACCGAATCCTAGCATATTTCTCTTTTATATGATTTATTTCGTATTAATCTCTACCTTTATTTCTCTTCCTTTAAATCTTATTTAGTTTAGTTTAAAACCTTTTGAAAACCCCTTGATTGTGACTGGCAGATTTAGATTACAGTTACTTAATTTCCCCCCTGTGGAGATCGACCCTACTTCCGCTATCTTCTTTAGTTAGTAGACTTAGGCTTTTATTTTTGGTGTATAACGACACGCATGAAATTTTGGCGCCGTTGCCCGGGAGGTAATTTAATTTTCTGTCTATTTATTTCTGTCTCGTCTTAAGGAATTTCTAATTCCTTAAGACTGTTCTTATTTTTTTTCTCTCTATAGTTGTGTACGCGCAGGTCCTAAAGGCTCGAATTAGTGGAAGTTGATCCAGAGCCCGAGAGAACCTTCCTACGCAGAAAGAGAGGGTTAGATAAGACTAATCAGGAGGAAGACTTGAGTACTTTTGATTCCGTCTTCGACAGTTTCATTTTCGAGGACTCGACCTTTGAGACTACCGTCCCAGTAGTCTCCTCGATCGAGTAAATTGTTACTCGATCGAGGAGACTGCTGGGAGGAGGTGATGTAAGCCCCCCAGTTTGATGCTGGTTTGGGGAGGCTGCTGTTTTGTGAGTTTTTCTGTTTATTTTGTTTTTTTTTTTTTTCCGTTCTTAGTATATATTTCATCCGTTAGGAACATGAATTAGGTTGTGTTGCCCTTCCCTTTTTATGCTCTTGTGCTATAGTCAATGAGGACATTGTCTGTTTTGGTTTGGGGAGGTGTTTTGCATCCTTTTGCGTCTGTATTTGCATTTGTATTGCATTCACGTTTACAATTCATGTTAATTAAATTTTTTTTGAAGAAAATCAAAAATATCACGTTTATTTTTGCATATAGTTGAGTCGGATTGAAGTCTTGTTCGTGATGAAATTGCACTACAAGTCTATTTTATGCTATTCCTTGCACCTTTCTTGACTTACTTAGTATAATCGAAATAGTGAACTATTGAATTTTGTCTTGGAATTTAAATTTGATTATTAGACTTGACTCAGCGTTTTGGCAAACTACTTATATATTCTGAGTTTTAGAGCCCATAACTGGTGACATCTATGACCAGTTCATCTAGGAATGAGAGTAGTTACTCCCCACATCTTGTGTCTTTTGCTTGTATATGAACTTTGATTTCTTATTGCCTGCACGCATTGGGTTTGTGGTCGGTATTACGTGTTTTGAGAATATTTGCATCTCCCTTTTCCTCATTTTACCCCATTAACTCCACATAAAGCCATATCTGCCTGTTGCCCTTAACTACTTTCTAAACTGAGCCTACCTTTGCCGAGCTAGTTCAGTAGTCAAGGTATATTTTACCGTTGTATCAGTTTTTGGCTCGTTTTCATTGATTGGAGTGGGTATTTGCGAGAAAAAGAAGAGAAGTGATCAGTTGTGTCTCGATCGAGCAGCTCGTTTAGGTCGATCGAGCAGATATTGATGTTCGTTACCTCGATCGAGTGACTTATTTCACTCGATCGAGGGGTTTTTCCCTCGATCAGCCAAGGAAGAAAAAGGAAAAAAAAGAAAAGAAAACGAAAGAAAATGGAAAATGGAAAAAGTATAATGAAAAAAAATAATTGGCTGAAATTTTTGTTATCTACACCTCCTACGCTTATTATTATTTGTCGAGGTGTTGTGTGAGATTTGTGTTGTATATGCCCAGATTTGTTAAGGCATCGAGCTTAGCTTTGATAGTTGGAAGAATGGAACGAGTTTTATTTCGGTCTTGTAGGAACTAGCTTGGCTATTTACCCTCACATTTCCATTAATTGCTTTGCCCCTTCTTACCAATTAACCTCACATATCCATATTTTTGCAAATGTTCGGCACGTGATAGTCCTTGAACGGTGGTTATGCGTGTGTACGGTGCTTGAATCATCTTTCATATTAGCTAGCAATGCATGTTGTGTCGGTCGTAGTCTAGGTGAGTGACTATATTTTATTCTCTCTTTCTTATATATATTTACTTACCATTTGCTTGTTGAGAGAAGAGTGACCCGTGAGAGTCCGAATTTGGTTGAGTCTTGCAAGGTCGAAAGTCTAATTTATTTCCAAGATTGTATAAATTCGTTCACTTTCGTATTAAGCTTTGTAGCGATTGAATGAGTGCATTGGACTGTTTAGCATTGACTTATAGCTAGCTCTGAGACTTACTCCATTCCCCTAGTTTCATTTAGTTCCATATAGCTGCATTTAGTTTGCTTGAGGACAAGCAAAGGTTTGGCTCGGGGAAGTTTGATGCGTGTATTTTATATAGACTTTTTAGTCCATTTATGCACGCATTTCTATGTCATTTAAGTGATATTACGTCACCATATGCCCCTATTTGGCTACTTTGTACTTTCATTAACATTTTGTAGGTACAAGCTGCGTAGTAGCGGAAACCGAGCCGAAATAATCCACTTTGCATGCATTTAGGAGAATGGAAGGAACGGAACTGAAACTCTTGCATGGGAAAGCGTGAGACCGTTCACAATCAAGCCCAAAGTTATGACTCACATTATGTTCCAGGCCAGAAGACCTCGATCGACTATATATGTGATCGATCGAGGAGAGTTGAAGTGAAGAAGACTTCGATCGAGCTGTTATCTGCTCGATCGAGTGGGAGCTGTAGACAAGTTGGTCGATCGAGAGAAAGATGTCTTCGATCGACTGATACTCTTGAATAAAACCCTCGATCGAAGGGTATTTTCCCTCGACCGAGTGGAATCCATCACGGGCCTTAAGTCCGTAGAATAATTAGGGTTTAGAGTCGTGTTAAGCATTATATAAGACTCTTATTTTCGTCATTAGGAATTATCATTCAGAAATATTATCATTAATCATTTACTTAACAGAGACTTATCATTCACCATTAGTTTCTGTACTTTCTTTAAGTTTACATTCGGTTTATTATCGACGTGGATTTGTTCTTTACGCCGGATTTGCTAAAATTGTAAACTTCTTTTCTCTCTTTTATTCTTAACCTTTGTTTTAGTCTTAATTACTGTTTACCTTTCTTAATTGCTGCGTTATTATTGTTCATGCTTGTTAATTACGATTATATCATGTCGAATGTCATATGTTCAATCGTCTTTATTAGCATCATTAATAGCATGAGTAGTTAATTCCCTTGTATGTTAGGATGAGGAAAACTGTAGTAAAGGCATGATAGAATAGAGTATTTTAGTTAGTCTTGAATATGAGAATTAATCTAAGCAATTTAATTGAGGTTAGTCGAATGAGTGCACGCAGAAGACTAGCTAGGTAGTTAACCCCGACCTGGATCGAGAAATTGGAAGGGAAAGGCTTGCTTAGAATTGATAGGTGACTCCTAAGAGGACGAGAGTTAATTAGGAAAATCCCTAGGGTGGTTTGAGACCGAGAGGAGAAAACCATTGCCCTTCTCATTGATAGATTGACTGGCTTAGTTGACCCTTGGATGCCGATATTGCAGTAGACCGAATCCTAGCATATTTCTCTTTTATCTGATTTATTTCGTTTTAATCTCTACCTTTATTTCTCTTCCTTTAAATCTTATTTAGTTTAGTTTAAAACCTTTTCAAAACCCCTAGATTGTGACTGGCAAATTTAGATTACAGTTAGTTAATTTCCTCCCTGTGGAGATCGACCCTACTTCCGCTATCTTCTTTAGTTAGTAGACTTAGGCTTTTATTTTTAGTGTATAACGACATGCATCAAGGTCCTTAAGTCAACCCATCTCTCATTCATTATTCCTTGGTCAAGTAATTTAAATTTAGGGTTCACATGTGTGTGTCGGGAGCGTCATAGGCTCTGATACCAACTGTGACAATCCTCGCGATAACGGAAATAAAACATAACAAGCATGCAATTTATATATCGGAAAATACGATATTTTTGAAACCTTTTTACATGCTAAAGGAAGAGTACGAGGAAAGTCAAATAAATACAAACTAAATTATAACGTACTACAAAGATACATAGTCTCTCGAAACGTTATCAAACGTAAAAGTTGTTTAGCAAACTAGCTAAGAACGTCTATAGGTCAATTGTCAAATCCAACGCCCGCTAGCTCACACCCGAACCCAAAAACAAGCAAAGATCCAGCCAAGCAACCTGTTCATTCATGAAAACATGAACGCCACAGTCAGTGGGGAGTAACTCCGGGTTCTCCCAGCCATATCACAAATAACATACTTAAGCGGTAATAAACATGTAGAAGCATACTTATATATATACATGTGAATTACGAGAAGGATAAATAGGCATTTCAATATATAAAGATATATGCGTGTGAAGTACCAAACCGAAATCATCATATTATAGACAAACTCGGGGAAGACACCCTTAGGCAACTATACACTCACTAGGGCTTACATCTCACCGTTAGTGGCATACACTTGATAAGATAGAACTCGACATATGAACTGTACGCATCAGATTATAAATAGACTCGCGGAAGACACCCTTAGGCAACTATATACTCACTAGGGCTTGCATCTCACCGTTAGCGGCATATACTTGATAAGATAGAGACTCGACATATCAACCACGCCAAGTCATCCAACGGTCACAAATAATCAACATATAATCATTCATCCAAACGTACGAATACGTTGACAACATCTCTCACGGTAAATGATACGCACTAGCACCATGTACATAGCATGTATGATTAAAATCGCATCCACGCGATAAACATTTTCCTGAACGCATACACGATTAACATTTCGTATATGTAGACTCATTTCCTCCCGGTAGGACGACGATAATAATACGGTCCTAGTCTAAACCTGGCCAGACACTCGGAATCACATTTTCCTATTCGACATGAAAAAACATTTCGCATCCAAGACTCGGTCAAACACAGAAGCCGAGTACCCCAAATTTGGTCAACCTTCACGAAAGAGGCGAAAAGAGCACAAGCATCATAAACAAGCGGTACGCTACATGCAATGACACCACCTCGCAAATATACGACATTTGACGGCTGGGTCGATCAACGCATTGCGTTCGCCTCCCAACAACGTCGTCATATCTCTACTAAAACATGCATTTAAACATTAAGGATACATCTCCTCGTGCCGACATTCCAGTCTAACGAGCGAGGAGGTAGCCGAGAAATGAGAGTTCATAGCACTTAACAATTAGTGCTCAAATCATAACATATGTAAAACCGACTCAAAGGGGGATATATGAAAAACCGTCACAAAACATGCAATACAAGCGAATGAGATATCATATATTCTAAACATGAATATTTAAAGCTATTACGTAAATATATAAGATAAACGAACCATACAAACTAATATAAATGAAAGTAAAAGGAAATATAGAGGAAGAATTCCAGCGGGGTGCCAGCCGGTCAAGTGGACCGGCCGCCGGCTACCCGGATGGCATCTCATCAACCAACGAAAATCAATCAAAAACACAGCGAGCTCCCAGCCGGCTAGGGGGGACCGGCTGCCGGGCACCCGGCTGGGAACAACACAACATCAAAATACCAACTTCACTTCTGCTGCGCCCCCAGCCGTTCGGCTGACCGGCTGCCGGTCTGCCGGCTGGGAACAACACTACGCCAGAGAACAACCTAATCAACATCCATTTTCAGCAACCATCAATAACTACTATCAACTATCAATAATCATCAACAATTATCAACAAACAACAACCATCATCAACAAACACAAATTCTATGAATACTAATCCTATCCTAAATACGTTTACTAACATCAAAAACACATTAAAACACCTATTGATATCGAGTAACTCTTCACCGTTACCTTTTTGCGTCTTTAATTGATTTCTAAGTCTTCCTCCACTAGATAGTAATCTTGGTCGGGGTCTTGAAGGTCTCCACCTATAAAAAGACGACAAAAGATGAATATAATTTACCTTTGAGAAAGACGGATAAATTGAAAATGAGAAAGACGATAATTTTATTACCACATAAGGTAGAGGACAACGAGAGCGGAAGATTATGATGAAAATAAGGAGATTTGAGTGAGGAATGAAGGAGTAGTGAGAAGTTTGAGTTGATCAATAAATGGGGTTTAGGGTTTGGTGGCTTTGTAAGGAAGAAGAAGTAAGTGGAAAAGAATGAGGGAGATAGGGTTAGGAGAGTTATAAGGTGAGTGGAAAATATGGGAAAAAGCCCAAAAGCGCCTTAAGGCGTAACTCACACGGAATTTCGAGTAAAGTCCGAATACGAACTCGGATTTGCTAAATTCGACACGGGAAACTAAGTTCTAGACTAAATCTAAAATTTCGCTGAAAAGTATATGTATAATATTTTTAAATTACAAATAGGGTACATTTGCGGGTGCTACATCCTTAGTCCAATCATTATTACACTCGACGCCACAAGCGTAGATAATCATATACAGAAAACCATAATTACCACCAACCACAAGATGAATGGGTTCACCATTTAAATTCTTCGATTCAATTCGCTTGAAGGCTCACTATCTAAACCATAAAAAAATTTCTCATTCACAAACCACAAAATCTCAAGAGAGAACAATTAAAAATTCCAAACCACATATGGCCACGCACATAACGATGAATCTACTATTCAATTTATCTAGCTTATCTAAAACTCAAAATGCATCGATCTTTTCTTAGAAAAATATTTCTCAACAAGTGGTTGGCAATCATCATTACCGCAAGCGAAGTCTCTTTCAGAATCCAACTGTAACACCCGGAAATGTACCCTATTTTTCTAGTAGAAATATTTTACGAAATCTTTTCAGTAATTTTATGTTTTAATTAAGATTTTTATGTTTCGAGTCGAATTTAGAATTTCCGAGTTCGTATTTGGAATTTCTGCGAGATTCCATGAAAATCCCGTCTTAAGGCGAGTTTGACTTTTCTTGACTTTTGAACCGTCTTTGACTTTTCTTGACTTTTGAGTCGAGTTTGACTTTTCTTGACTTTTGAGTCGAGTTTGACTTTTCTTGACTTTTGAGTCGAGTTTGACTTTTCTTGACTTTTGAACCGTCTTTGACTTTTCTTGAATTTTAAGTCGTCTTTGACTTTTCTTGAATTTTAAGTCGTCTTTGACTTTCTTGACTTTTGAGCCGCCTTTGACTTTCGTTGACTTTCCGACTCACCCTACATATACTCCCTCAAACCCTAACCTAATTCATTTCTCACAATTCATTTCTTTCCTTCTTCTCTTAAGAAACCATCAAACCTTGCCTCCATAGCTTTTTCGATCTTTGAATCATCGTAACTCCTTCGTTCCTTGATAGAATTCACGTAAGTTCGTCTCATTCTCCCCCTCTTACCTTCCTCTATCCGTATTGGTAATAAAATTACCGTCTTTCTCGCTTTTTAAATTATCCGTCTTTCTCAAGGTGGATGATATTCCTCTTTTCTTATCTAATTGTTTGTAGGTGGAGTCTAGGAAAGCTTAGTAACCGTTTAAAGACGCGTAAAGGTAACGGTGAAGGGTTACTCGGTATCATTTACGTGTTTTACATGATTTCCATGTTAGAGTTCGTATTTAGAATACATTTAGAAAGCCTAGGAATTATGATATTGATGATGATTGTTGTTAGTTGATGATTGTTGATGATAAATATTGATTGTTTATAGTTAATAGAAGTAGATTATGAGAATTGAAAATAAAAGGATTGAATTTATCTTGAAAGTTCACGGGTGACTTGGTAACACATCTCACGGTCGTGAGATGTAAGGCACGGTCGTGAAACCCCATTTCACGGTCGTGAAATACAAGTCACGGTCGTGACTTGCGCAGTTTTACTGCACTGACCCTTTTGGGTAGAATGATCATATCTCCTTCGTTACTTACTTGTTTTGGGCTTGTGACCACTCGTTGGAACCGTAAGAGGATAAGCTATCACCTCGACTTGGAATTTATGCATTCCCATATCTAGAACTCTAGTTATAACCGTTTGAAGTGGACCCTTGTTTTCGTTGGTTTCCAAACAACATTGTTTTGGAGAGGTGAACTATGTTTTTATTCATTATGCTTCATAAACTTGTTCTAATGCTTATGTATCATGTATTGACTCATGTTTATCATATTTAAACTTATATGATTCCCTATTTTCATGTTTTGTGACGGTTTTTGGTATGTTCCCACTTTGAGTCAGTTTTTACAAATGTGACGGTTTGAGCACTATTTTGTCTTGTGTTTTGTACTCTCATTCCCTTGGCTACCTTCGCGTTCGTAAGGCTGGAATGTCGGAACGGAGAGGTATCCTACTGCTTAATTGCATGTGTAGTGGGCATATGACGACGTTGTTGGGAGTTGAACGCTATGCGTTGTTCGACCCCGTCGTCAAATGTTGTATACTTGCGAGGTTGTGGTGTTATTTGCCTGTAGCGTACCGCATGGTTATGCGGCTGAGCTGTTTTTCCGCTCTTTCGTGAAATGATTACCGAATTTGGGGTACTCGGCATTTATTATTATAAAGCCCGAGTCTTGGATGCGAAATGCTTTATCGCATGTCGAATCGGAACATGCGTTATCCGAGAGGTCTGGCCAGATTTAGACTAGGAACGTATTATTATCGTCGTCCTACCAGGAGGAAATTAGTTTCTCATACGCGAAATGTTTTATCGTGTATGCGTTCCGGGAAATGCTTATTCCGTGGATGCCTTTTAATCATAACTTGCCATGTACACGATGCTAGTGCGTTTCATTTACCGTGAGAGGTCGTCTTTGTGTCGTTGTTTTTGAATGCGTGATTTCATGATTTTATTCATGGTCATTGCATGACTTGACACCGTCAAGGTCTTGGTTCGTGAATGGATGATAATATGTTGTATTTCTTATGATCATCGCATGACTTGACGTGGTTTGTCTGTCGAGTCTCAATCTTATCAATCTTATACCGCTAACGGTGAGATGCAAGCCCTAGTGAGCGTATTCGATTGCCTAAGAGTGTCTTCCCCGCGTCTTTGAATAACATGATGGTTCCGGATTTGATTTCTACATGATCTTATCATTATCTATAGAATTGCCTATCTATTCTTATCGTATCTCACATGTATATCTATATATATGCATGCTTTACTTTTGTATTTCCTTATATGTACGTTGAATGTGATATGGCTGGGAGAACCCGGAGTTACTCCCCCTGACTGTGGCGTTCAGTTTTTCATGAATGAACAGGGGCTTGTTGGATGCCTTTTGGATATGATGTTTTGGGGTTCGGGTGTGAGCTAGCGGGCGTTGTCCCTGGAAGATTAACCTCTAGACGATTTTAGCTTATTTGCTAAAAACGTGTTCTTTGTTAACATTTTGAGAGACTCCGTCTCTTTGTTAGTTTCTGCACTTAGTTGTAATATTTTGACACTCCTCGTTTTATTTAACTTGCATGTATAAAAGTTTTTAAAAACTACCTATTTCCGCAATATAATTCACATGCTTGTTTGTTTATTATTTCCGCATTCGCGAGGGTTGTCACACCAACATTTAGAGACATCTGATTCCCAAATGATCTCCAAGGCAACTATTACAATACTCGACAAAAGCGAACCATCATCACGATCAACTCGATTCATGAAATAACTCTACAACATGAAGCTCAAAAATCCAAAGCCACCAAGACGGCATACAACACTACTATTAGGATCCATCATAGGGCTTAAGGTCTATTTCCCATGATCAAATACAACATAAAATTTGCTCAATACCAGGAAAGATATTCTAGATCAAGAATCCTAAAATACATTACCACCAACAGATTCAACCTAGGGTTTAACTTCAAATCCTATGATCAAAATCATACAAAAATAGCTCGACTAAACGGGTAGGCACCATAGCCCAAGCATCCTCAAAACACAATCCACTAATAAGATTAATAATTCACAAAAACATAAAAATAGTAATCATCTAGTATAATTCATTAAATAGTTGTAGTATGTCAAATAGTAAGGAATTGAGTGATACAATTGAGCAGGTGATCGAGGCTGAGAGTTCTAGGGCTGGGAATCTTAGGGCGATTAATCTCAACAAAGAATGAAACACATATCTAGAGGACAAAGCTACTGATGATGAGGATTGGACGGTGGTCGGAAAGAAGATAGAATAGCAATCCTTCGATTGTGAAAACTAGTATGATTTTTAAACTGAAAATTAACATTGCTGATATTCAATGTGAGTTAGATTTCTAGGCTACATCTGTGTACTATTACGTCCTTGGAGCAAACCCTCCTGGTCATAAATTGGGGGGGATTTTTTAGGAGAATTTGGAAGGAATTGTCGATTGACAAAGTTTCATTCCAGGAGAACGGAATTTAATTAATTGGATTTACTAAGAAGGGGGATATAGATAGGGCGTCACAATCAGGGTCCATGTTCGGGTAAGATTTATGACTTAGATCTCAAATATTGGGGGAAAACATTGCCAAAGATTGCTGGACTGATGGGTAAACCTGTTCGCTGTGATTAAATAATGTAGGATAGGGAGTTCCTCGAATATGCTAGATTTATGGTTGAGACTGTAGTGTTTTGAATACCCTCTGAGCCTGGATCTATTGCAAGTATTAAATAAAGCAACATAATAAGTAAGATGAATCATCACATACCTTCAAGCGCAGCGGAATAATAATAAGAAGTATGTAATAACTTGTAGAAATCCAATAACCCCAGACAAATAATAAGCACCCCAGATGTGATGCCTGTACTGGTATCCACACAGGTACTATACCACGCCTTGTATGCTAGTACTTGAAGGGAAGAAAGCCAACTTTGAAAAAACTCTTTTTCTTTCTTGTGTTTCTCTCGCTATATGTTTTCTTATGAATAGGATAATTAGGTTTGTCACACAAACCTTTCTTATATAGATGAGAGAAACTTAGGTTACTTTTCTAAAACCCTACCTAGAAGCGCAGTTGAGCCTATTCAATTTTAGGGCACTATTAGTATTATTATAAGACCGTCTTATAATAATTATACTAATTCCGTACCTTTTGTGTGTGATCCAATAGGCCCACTTAAGACTACTAGACACATAAACCATTTAAGTGTCAAACCGACATTTGACTCTAGCAAGGCATATCGACTACATAGATTCAAGGAGGTTAATTCGTATAGAAAATTGGACATAACTCTTTCAGTCTCCCACTTATACATGTCGTCATAAAACCATAACCAGTCTTTTCGCTACAATTGTCTCCAGCTGAGAATGAGGTAGGAAAAGTGCCAGCCTCATGTATCCCAATCGTTTTTCTCGAATCTCTAAGTTGACATGTTAAGAAGCAGATGGATGACAATCATCTCATCTGAGCACGGTCACGCATTTACACAAGTTACACTCTTCGAGTGGCCAAGAAACAATGAACTCCCTTCATAAGGGAGGACCAAATCCCATCTTGTGTAACCACATCCTATCACATGCTCCATACACATCCAATGATCAGGCATGATCCTCTTTTACGGCGGACTAGGAATGATATCAAAGTACACACTTCATATGTATAGAATAGTCAAAGACTCGGGTCTAAAGACCAAAAAAAGTCAAAAGCTTGAAAAGAACTCTACTCACACTAGGCGAGTCCTTAGTAAAGTTATTTTGGGTGGGTCTGTCTAATATGTGTTCACCAACACATATCCATGCACCTGGCTTAGTATCTCCCTACCTTATGACTTATGGAACATAGCCATCAACCAGCGTACATACTAGTCATTCATGAGGATTCAAATGTCCCAACATAATACTCTGACTAGAGACAAACAATAACATCATCATCCAAAATGGAGTTCCACAACTAAGTCACGCACTTAGTGATCCATTTCATCAATATAAATTATTTAGGGACAAATAATTCAATCAATATTGAATAAATGCACTTATATTGAATAAATGCGATATGTCATACATATATATCAATCATCAAAAATAGCTCCCACTAAGACAAACATCTCTTAGTAAGATTAAGACCACTCGCCAATGCGTCTTATACAAATTGCAACAACATGACTCCTTATGTTTTAAATGCAGTAGAGAATTTGTACGGGATATGCAACTATTCCATCAGCTATAATCTTGCATATACAGAATTTACCTCATTTAGTAAGATAGCTGTTACAAAATTCATAAGCACTAAAAGCACTTCATAATCATCTAATTCAAGTGTGTGTTTGATCCTCAACCCAAACACTTGCTTTACAAGCTATAAGACACTTTAGTTATAACATTGGTCCTGACATTGTGCTTGGAACTAGTTCAGCTCAAAAATTCATTCATGCAGACAAAATGTATCCAGATAAGGAACAGGAAAAAACTTTGTCAATATGAAAGTTAAATCGTTGTAACATATTTACAACAATCACTTATCACAACTTACATCTCGTATATGATTCTCAATACTTCTCAAGCACATATAATCATTTCTTAGATGGTTGTCTACTAACAATCACTAGAACTAGACCGGTATTTGCTCGTCATACGAGCACACAATAAAAAATTTCTTGCTAATCTCACATACTAAAACAAAATATTGTTAAATAATATAAGTATGTTATTTACATAACAAACCATAAAGAGTATTGCACTCCATTAGTCTTACTTCTTGTACACAATTTCCCCTCTCTTTCTCAAACATTCAAACCGTTTGAATTACCTTGTTGAGAACATATATTCCAACAGCGAGACACTTGTTTCAACCAATATTGAAACTTTCACATTTTCCTAGCACACTCGGATGACGTGAAACTCACATGATGTGTAAAACACTTCATCTTACATGGCTCCATTAAGAAAAGGTGTTTTCACAATGATCCACCAAATCTCATCACATGAGTAGTACAAATTTTCTAAGTGAATCGTATTAAATATAATCATAGTGTTGTATATAGATTTTATCATAGTCATTACTATGATATAAATCAAAGTTACCAACCATGCTCTAGAGATATCCATATATTTTTCCATGTCATCTTCACGTTGAAGATCCATTTTTTTTTAACAAAGTCTGTACTATGATATGGAACATGGAGTATCTTTAGGATTTATGTGGTTTCATGCCATCCTTTTGGAATTGTGGTCCATCATTCAAACTTATGTTGGTTAATCAGGTGTAACACCCATGACACTTCATGGATGAAACTTAAATCTTCTTCTACATTGTAGAGGAGTTATGTTACCTTAAATATTTCAAGATTTACACTACTCCCACTGTTTCTTTTAGAAATCACATCTCTTAAACCGAAACACAACATTATTCCACATAACAAAATTTCTTTTGTTCTTGGGATGGGTTGTAAAAGTAATATCCTTCTTAAGGATACCCCACAAAAGCTTATGTCATAGTCAAGACTATGTTTCAAGAAATATTTTCTTTAAATTTTCAAAGTCTTAAACCAAAAGAAAAGATAGTTTAGGAACACTTCCGATCCATATCAGATATAACATCTTTTCTAATGACATTAGATGAACACTTTAATAATCATGTACGCTTACATTATGGTGCAACATAAGCCTTTAAAAGCATCAACAAGATCTGTGTGACTCATCATCAGAATGAACCATATTATATAAGGTTCAAAATATGTTGAAACACTTTATTTCTCTCTAACATGATCACATGCATTTAGCTCAAATTATCTCAGTCTCTATCAGATCAAACAATACTAAATCAACTTCTCAAGTTGATCCTATACTTCTTTCTGAAATTCACCCAAAGCAAAATGACTTATTGAATCCATACATATCTGTATATGTGTGATAAAAAAAAATCATACATACTCCCACTGAAATCAGTACGAGTCGTCTTAAGTCCCGTAATCATCTAAACAAGATTCAGATACTCTACTGATCCATATCAATAGGTCTAGAGATCCATCGCTATGGAACTTCTATATGTGTCGCATATTTAATGATTCAAGGACAATGACATAAATGGGTGAGAACTTAGTCATAGAACTTGAACTCCACTAGTCATTATGTTACAGATAACGTCGCTGATTACTTAGAATGTAAGGCCCAACAACTTGGTTATCCTTACTGTACTCGATCTCCTTACAAGGTTTAAGAACAACATTTGTTCTCTAGTAAAATATATTCATGTTTCAACATAAAATAGAATTTTCAACCTTGATGGTCACAAGTTCATGAATGAAATTTATTCAATTCTAGTTTAAAGCATAAGGCATGGTTAAATGAACCATCTCTACATATGAAATAACAACATTTGTTAATTTCATAATAGAACTCTTCATATTAGCTATTGTTCTACCCTCTTTGAACCCATTACATTCATAATGTAAGAAATTCATTTGGTATCCCATACCAAAATTTTAGAATAATAATAACTCTTACCTCCATAACATATACATCTGAAGTCATACTTTAATTGCATTTGTAGATCTACTAGACACTTCTAGGAGCTACTCTTCCAATGCTATCATTACGTTAATGACTATGTCATTACATTAATGACTACAATTATCTATATATTTACCCGTTTCAGACTTGGTCTTGGGTTTGGGCCTGGGAACGGTTGTCCTTCCAAGGCCTTACCATGTCTAAGTCGATATCTCAAGTCATCTTCTTAATGAACTCAAAGGTCATTCATGTAAGACTTTATTGATAACACATTCAATTGTCTTCAACATCTTATGTTATTAAGCGAGAAACATAGTTAAGTTACATGATTATTCATTCATAATGAACTCACTTTAACTTGATGTATAACTGAATCAGTTTCAGTTGCTAATTTATATAGCATAAGAAATATCCAATCAATCTAGATTATCAGTATAATCATGTCATCAAATGACATGTGGACTTATCAGACAATCTTATCTTAGTTTTCTCGAGCACTTAACATGAACACTTTCCTTAATTTAGACAATTGAAATACTTGGTACATATAGTCATCTCCATGACTCTAGCCATACAGTCCAAATTGTCT
This sequence comes from Heliosperma pusillum, assembly GCA_022085475.1. Classification (NCBI taxonomy): domain Eukaryota; kingdom Viridiplantae; phylum Streptophyta; class Magnoliopsida; order Caryophyllales; family Caryophyllaceae; genus Heliosperma; species Heliosperma pusillum. Next base: position 59,479 of record JAIUZE010069920.1, read on the forward strand.
GTTAGCATTGGTTTTCGTTTGTATGAGATTTCCTTCATAAGGAAAAATCTTTTCTCCTGTAGTGATATATAACAATTCTCATGATTTTTACCAGAATGTGAAAATAGTGACAATGTATAACTAAATGTATATGCAAAAGAAACTATAACTAATAATTGTTCTTAAACAATTTAAGACGATAAATTGAACATGCAACCCTCATACATGAACAATATTCCAAGATCCCCAACACTTTGTGATTCGAGTGAGCTTTGGCTCATCGCCCAAACCACAAATGCCAAGGTAGACATCACCATGTCAATTACATCTCCATGTAACTATCGGTTTGTCGGTAAGTCATCATATGACATCAACTCCTTGCCTAAAGCCCATATCCGAGTGGATAGCTATGTTATGCGAACCAAATTGCACCGTATGGGTAACTGTTACCCATCTACTCAATTCACATAACTAGCAAAGCACTGCTTTGGCAGCCACTTTAAGCAACGATGCAAACTTATTGCAGTGGTCAATAATGGAAAGACAATGCTTAATATTTATGAGGGATAAATTCAATATTACATCTAAACATGGCACTAGGTTAACTTACAAGATGACCTATCCGTTCTAGCCACAAAAGTCAAACAATAATCATTCATACATCTCATGTCACAATGAAAAATTTGTCTCAAGAGGTTTAAAAGACCCATATTTTGATTTATAATAATCAAGATATAATTCGTAATTTCTATTTAATTGAAAATATATCTCATTTTCCCTCCCCAATGAAACATTTCTCGAATCGGGAAACTGAGAAAATTATTTCTCAATTCGATTCATAATTAATAAGCAATTCATTATTATAATTTAGATGAACGATTCATGAAAACAAACAAGAATTGATATTAAAAAAAACCATTACAAGAAAACAACATTCAGGCGACCGAAATTGGCGACTGAATTTAGTCGCCAAAATGTATTTGGCGACTGAAATCAGTTGCCAAGGCCCAGTCGCAGGCCTTACTCGCCAAATATAATTTCGGGCGACTGACACAAGCGTCGCCAAATTGTCAAAATGGCGAGTGAAATCAGGCGCCAAATTGGCGAATGAAATCAGTCTCCTATTGACAATTTCAGTCGCCAATTTGGCGACTGCTTGGGTCACTCGGTAGCTAAATTGGCGACTGAATTCAGTCGCCAATCAGTCACCATGCCCAGTAAAACAGTCGCTATAAGACCATTTCAATCGCCAAATTCCGTGCTTTTTTGCTAAAAAAAAATCTGTTTTTATTCTGCCATTTCATTACCATACCCTACATGTACAATTGGAAACAACAACCAACAGTTTCACACATTTAGAACAACACAATGAGAAACCAACACTCTCATATATAACATGAAAATCAAATCAAGTTTACAAATCTTGAAAAAGGTTAAGAAATCTAAGTTTAAACATCACAAATAACAAGTTTCTAAACTAAAATCAAAAGCCAAGGAAACCCATATCGGCTTGCAAACCGCCACCTCCATTTGCATCATCATGATCTCGCCGAAAGGGACTCAGACCTTGGTTGGAGTTGTTGAACATGGTTTCCATGGCTTTCAACTTTTCTTTCATTTGCCGAACTTCTTCATCCCGTTCGGCGTTTCTTCTTCTTTCTTCATCTAGTTGGGCTTGGAGTATACCTATGACTCCCGGCTCGTAAGTTTGTCTTGAGCTAGAAGGCATCCTTGCCCTTGGAGCTTGGTAGAATACATTCTTAGCCGATCCAATTCCGTACACAGATCCCTTCTTGAAACCCTCAACCAAGTCGAACCAAATCTCATTATCGGGCTTCTCGGGTTGCTTTGCTTTCTCGGCCAAAAATACATCCTACAAAATATAAACATTATGATTAAAAATAGCTACAAAATAAGATAAACATTCACAAAAATGAACTTATTGTATAAATAAAAAAATGGTTTGAAACTTACATATAGTTCCTTGTCTTTCGGCTTAATCCAGTATCTTCTATCGTCTTGGAGTCGGGAATGGGTGTCAAGGAAGAGCTCCGAAGCCGTGGGCATGTTACCTTTTTTCTTCTTCCCCTTCTAAAAGAAGAAAGACATGTATAAGAAGATTTTAATAATAAAAAGAAATTTAAGTTATAATTTTCAAATGGACGAAAAATTGGATTAAAATGTAAACTTACACCCAAAACTAGATCTAAGAAAGATCTAGATCCTCCGTGATGTGAAGGCTCAGCCGCTCCATCTTTCTCGACTCCTCTTTTATTGATTGATGCTTGGGCCGACTTAGCCATAAACTCCGGGGTTTCACGATATTTTAACATTGATTCATATGCACTACATACAATTTCAATTATTAGTATTATAAAATATGATAAAATTGTATTAAATTATAACTATATACAAATAACAAAAGAAATTAAATACCTCTCATATGCTCCGGCTCCTTTTTCCTCTTGACAACCTTATACATGTTGTCTTTTAACCGTCTTATGCATGTTTCATTGTACCTCTCACGTACAATATACTCTAATCCCGCCGGCCAGTCAAATGTTTTCTACAAAAAATAGTAACTATTAGTAAAATAAATTATTAATTGAAAACTATAATAATATAACAAAATATATACAAAAATATACCCTAACGTTATTGAACCATTCCTCTTTTTGTGTGGGTGTAGCCTTTGTCCAACAAGTAGGAGCAACCCCCATCATCTTCATCTCTGTACATTGAGTACAACCTCGTACAACCTTTTGAGCCGAAAACATGAAAAATAATATATATATATATATATATATATATATATATATATATATATATATATAGAGAGAGAGAGAGAGGCAAGATCCGGTGAGTCCACCTAAATATTTGAGTCCGTGAGTCCTAATAACAGCCGTTGGATCTGAAAAATATGCAGCGCTAAGATTGAGCCACGTAGGTCTTAATTATAACCCACAAAACTCATAATTCTCAGGAAAAAAACCATTTGTTCTCTCTCTCTCTAAAAGTCAGTTTCATTATCTCACAAAACACTCACAAATTTTGATAAAAGTCTTTGATTTCAACTGGATTCAACGTTTAGAGTAATTTGTTGACTACAATTGAATAATCACACTAAGTTTTCTCCAAAATCATACAGGTGCGTTTGTTTTTCATTTTATTTATTTATGCGATTTTAGTACAATCTATGTACTATTAAATTGATTATTCATGTTGATTTTGTTTGAAATTATTGTATGTAGGTTGAATTAGATTAATATAATAGGATTATAACAAAAATATCGAATTAATTGTTGAAGGATTTGTGGTAATTTCATGTTCTTGCTCTTTAAAGTTGTAAATATCTTAGTTATAGATGATTTTGAACGATTTTGGTGATTTTATAAGCATATAGAACTAATTATGTATCATTAATTGTCTTATGTAGTTGTTTATTAGATACATTTTTGTTTAATTGTGAAATCTATGGTGTTATTTTGTTTAATTCTCAAAACTAGGGTTTCAAATTACGAAAACAAATTGTTTGACAATATAGTTGAGAAATTGAGAGTTATTGTTTAGTTAGTGAATATGTAGATATACATGTTGACTATGATACAGGAAAAACTTGTAATATTGTTGTTAGTATAATGTAAAATTGATTGTGAACATTAGTGATACTTAATCAATATAGGCTAAAGATTGAAACAAATAATTGTATGGTTCATTGTCAAATCTGAATGTATAATCAGAAAATATTTTACGTTTTCTTACTTTCAGAGGAAAAAAACGATGTGATATTGTTGCTGGTATAATGTGATATTGTTGTTGGTATAATGTGATATTGAATCTGAACATCGGTGACATTTAATCATCATAAATAGAGCATAGTAACTGGACTAAGACAAATATAAAGGCGTGAAAAAACAAACATATAGTGGTATAGTTGATTAATAAACCTGAATGTGGTTGCGCGTATGCAAATATTAGAATAATTTGTTTATGAAATTTTCAGTGATTTTTTTATAATGTTGTAGGCTGAATGTATGAGTGACCACCCAAAAGACATGCTTGTACCAAGAGTGGAAGATAAGATGCTGATAATGGAGAAGAGCTCAAGACACAAAAAAGACGATACAAGAGTTTTGCAAGTACTAGGTGTAGAAGTAGAGTTATATGGAGGATCTTAAATGACTACTAAGAAGATATTGATAGAAAACTTTTTATTGAGAATGGATTGATGTAAAATTGGTAGTATAAGTAGTCTCATGTATGTTGCATAAACTAGTATTGCTGCTAGTATTATGTGATATTGTTTTAGAGCAATAATGATATTGTGTCTTGATTGTTGTGATATTGTTTCTTGAACTTCTTATATGAACAGAATCTTTGTTAAGGTATCTAATAGTCTAGTACTTCATTATCAACAGACTGAAAAAGGTCGACTATATTATTGTGACATTGTTATTGGTAAATGGTGATATTGTTAATGGTATAGTGTGATACTGTTAATCCAATCGTGTGATACTGTTTCTTATAACGTCTGATATTGTTTTCAATATCCCGTGATATTTATGAAGCTACATATTGTTTATTTAAAACTGCTATAAAACATAATAAAATGGCAAATCATGATATAAATCAATAAGTCTTGCTTGTGACGGGGCGACCCGTCGCAAGCTTGCGACGGGTCAAATTCCCCTCACAAAGAGCAAGTGGCAAGACAAGTAGGGGCTCCATTTCCACCCCACTTGCTCTTTGTGAGGGGGATTTGACCCGTCGCAAGCTTGCAACGGATCAGTCCATGACAAATGAGAATTTGTGGATATAAATATGGTATTGTTACTGAGTTACTTCGATATTTTTGGTCTAACAAGTTGTACTACTTTATCAAAATTATAAGAGTAACATCTTTCTATACAAAAACAAGTTTCATTGATAAAGTTGTTATTATTATTTTGCAAACGAGTCCTAGAAAAAACAATAAACTAATATCTAGGAGTAATAGAGTGCCAAACAAAAATTAAAAAAGAGTACAAAATTGTAATCACTCGGAAAGATATCTAATAGTAAAGATTTTGTTTTTATAAGAAAATTGGCCAAAAAATGATGATTTGCTCATTGATGATGTACAATATGGCTACATGAGAAGTTCATTTGCTCGTTGATGTTGTAGTATAGCACTCTTCAACATGCACACTTAAAAATCATAAGCAATCTCGGCAAGCGAAAAATCTGCAAAAAGTAAGACAAACATCGTTTAATTACCATCCTCATGATAACATAAAATACAGAAATATAAAAATGGGAAACATAAATGAGTGATGACTAATTTGATCAAGTAAAAGAATTCACAACAAAGACGACATTTGCACCATAGTCATTATCTATATCAAGTCACTTTTGAGTGTAACATCAGCAGGTTGTATGCATTGTGGAGTAGAAACACATCTACAACCGAGTTTGAGGCAATAGATTCTAGTAAGAAAAAGTATAATAAAGTACTATGTAGTTCAGATTGTGATATTGTTAAGTCTAACATGTGATATTATCAACAATAACATGTGATACTGATTCAATTAAATTATCTAAACTATATAATGTATGACAATATATTCAGACTATGATAATATTATGCGTAACATGTGATACTGTTAAGAGTAACATGTGATACTAATTTACATTAATTAAGGTAAACAATAACATGTATTTACAAAAACTAATTAAAACTCTGAACAAAAACCATACTAATTATGTGATACTTTTAAGAATAACCTGTGATACTAATTTACATTAATTAGGTGAAACAACATCAGGTATTCATAAAAAGGAAAAACAAGAAAGAGACGACATATAGATAGTGTTAAATACTTAAGCCTGACAAAAACAACAATGAAATAACACATATAAAAAAGAATTACGTTAATGAAAAAAAATATATAAAAGAAAAATAAAAGTGATATAGAAATCATGCTACATATAATAAAACGAGATGATAAATGTTGAAAAATACATGAAATAGAAAAATACATAAAAGAGATAGATCATAACAACACAGATCTAAGAAATAAAACAAAAAATAACAATAACGATGATCAAATCAAAAGTTCAAGCTGCATATAACTGAAAGAAAACAATAACGATTTTGATTGAAAAGAAAAGAGAGAGAATAATACCTGACATAGAAAAGTGACGAAGAAGAAGAAATCAGATTGTCTAACTTGATTGAGATGAATTAATTGAAAAAGTAACAAAGTTTATGGAGAGCAGGAACAAAAAAAAGAAAAACTAGGGTTTGGAGAGTTTAGAGAGAGAAAGTGAATTAGGAATAATGAACATTGTCTAAAAGTTATGATATATATACAAACTTGTTAAATGACGAAAATGACCTTACCTATATCGCGCTGATCTCAGCAACTAGATCTCTTTGATCCGACGGTTGAGATTAGGACTCACGGACTCAAAAAGATAGGGTGGACTCACGTGATCCTAATTATATATATATATAAATATATATATATATTTATATATATATATATATATATATAGAGGTTCTATATACCACGGGATACAATATCACAAGTTATACTAATTATATATATAGGGTGGACTCACGTGATCCTAATTATATATATATATATAGTGGTTATATATATAGAGGTCCGTGAGTCCATGATACAATATCACAAGTTATACTAAACAATATCACGGGATATACTAGACAATATCACACCACTGAACCACTTTTTCGCGCACTATTACAATTTTTTTTTTCTAATATTTTTCTTCACACCAATTTTTGTAGCCTTTTTGTGCTGTTTTTTTTTATATATTATTAAGTACAAGTATGCATGCATTTATGTTAAATAATGTAAAATAATTATAAAATAATAAATTAAAGATATTGGCTGTCTTACCTAAAACCCGCGGGATCAAGTATGATCTTCCCGTCCGAGGTGAACTGGATCTCTGATGCCTGATCAGATGACTCATTGTCATTGGTCGATTTCTCGACCACCGGACCCTGATAAATAACCTTTGTATCCTCCTAGTCGACTGAAGAAATAATATGGCGTCTATTAGAACCGCCGCCTCGTTGTCTACCTCAACCTCCCGCCATCTACAATTACACAAATATAATTCTTAGAAACTGTTAATAACATAAAAAAACATAAAAATAATAAAAGCCTTGCAACCTAAAATATATATCTCTACCCAATTAATCATTATCATCAAAGTCGTCATCATCATCATCATCATCATCATCATCATCATCATCATCATCATCATCATCATCATCACCATCTGATTCATTCTCATCATCACTATCACCACCACCATCACCGTCAACTTGACCATCACCATCACCACCTCCACCTCCATCACCGTCACCTTTACCATCACCATCACCTTCACCATAACTTTCACCTTCACTACCTTCACCTTCACCGTCATCCTCGTTTTCCAAATCCTCACAATCTTCATTTCCATTCTCATAAATGATTTCATCAGGTGGAAACAACATAAACCCGCTAGATACTATTTCTTCTTGAAAAAAAGTTAAATCTACTTGTGAGCGTAATTTTGTCTTAAAGATTGCACACCATTGCTTTTGATTTATATCATTCTTCGTGCTTGGATAAGAAGCGAAATATACTTGATTGGCTTGATGTGCGAGTTTAAATGGATCATACTTTGAGTATGTCCAGGTAAGATTCACTTCGACGAGTTTATAACGTTCATGAACTTTCATACCGGCCACAGAGTTATCCTTCCATTCACACTTAAATAAGACAGTTTTATAAGAACGGTCACGCCCATTATAGCTCAACTCAAAGATATCCTCAACTATACCATAGTATTCATTGTCATCAAGAGAAGAAATAGTAACACCATAATTGCACCTCGCCTTATCTTTACCGTAATTGAATGTATGGAAATTAAATCCGTTGACCGAGTAACGATTCCACGTTTTAACCATTCATGAACGACCAAAGGGCAAAGTCTTTATCAAATCATCTTGGATATTTAACTCAATTACATGGTTCCGAAACCATGCTGCAAATTGATCCTCATGGTTACTCCAAACATCATCTCTACTCACATTTGGATGTGCTTTAATGAAATCATTCACAAACTCCGTTTCATATGATTCCGAAATCTCACAATTAGAAAGAACGTAAAGGTGAGCACGATCATATTCTTTGTCATCCAAATATCTTGTTCCCCTAATTGATGAACAACCTTCATCATCATGCATTTGGAAAAACTCGGGTAAACTTGTCTCAAGTTCATGCGCTTTATCAACACTCAAGTATTTTGCTTTGGTTTCTATATGTTTTTAAAGTAAAGAGAGCAAAAATTTGCAATCTCTTCCGTTAAATACGCATTGCTTATAAAACCTTCTACCCGAGCTTTGTTACGAATTTTCTTCTTCACGTGATTAAGAAACCTATTCAATAATTGATGGAATTAATAATTGTTAAGACTAATATATAAATATTAAATTAATTATATAGTACGATAATAATTATAATTTAATTACTAGTTAGCTCTTATCTTTCAAATGGATACATCCACCTATATTGGACGGGTCATCCAACTTTGGCTTCGTAAGGCAAATGTATCGGTACGTATGCTCCATGGAATTAAAAAATGATGGAGGAAAGATCATCTCGAACTTACACAATATCTCTGGTATTTACTCCTCAAGACGGATCATATCATAACACATATTGAAGACGAACATAAATCTCAAAAAAATTGACTTATCTCAACAATTGCATTCCACACAAGAGTGGGGAGGAGATGTCTCAAAGATACAAGTAATAATCGTTCCATGAAGATATGACAATCATGACTTTTCAAGCCTTACAACTTTAGCTCCTTCACATCAACACATCGACTAAAATCGGATGCATATCTGTCAGGAAATTTTAACTTTCTTAACCACTCACATAATATCTTCCTTTGAGCTTTGTCAAGTGTAAAAAATAGATTTCGGCTTAGACTCATCGCTACGAATGTGAAGTTTGGGATGATGGCAAATTGTCTTCAAGTCTTCTATTGATTTAACAGTATCACAAGTCTTTCCCTTTACATCCATAATCGTGTGAATCAGTTGCTCAAATAAGTTCTTTTCTATATGCATTATATCCAAATTGTGCCTAATTAACATCTGCTTCCAATAAGGAAGATCCCAAAAAATGCTTATTTTAAACCAACCAATTTTCTTCTTTTTCAGCTCATCCGTCGCTGCTTTTGTACAATCAACAGTACGTGACAAATCACAAACCATATCCCACACCTTATCCCCCGGAAGTCGATCTGAAGCATGATTCCGTTCCATTTTACCTTTTCTGAAAGCTTTTTTGTTTCTCCTAAAGTCATGCACCTCCGGTAAGAATTGTCTATGACAATCAAACCAACTCACTTTTCTGGAAAAAGAAAGCAAAAATGCTTTGCTTTGGTACATGCAACAAGGACATGCCTTTTATCCTGCGGTAGACCATCCAGATAGCATACCGTAGGCGGGAAAATCATTAATGGTCCATAACAGTGAAGCTCCTAGTTAAAAATTTTGCTTTAGTGACACATCATATGTCTGCACACCTACTTCCCACAATTATTTCAATTCTTCCACCAAAGGTTGCAAATAAACATCTAAGGCGGTTTTTGGATTATTAGGACCAGGAATAATTAGTGACAAGAAGATGAATTGTTTTTAAATAAATAACCAAGGTGGTAAGTTGTATGGAGTGACCATTACGGGCCAAGAAGAGTAATTTTTACCATAATGACCGAATGGAGCAAAACCATCCGTACACATGCCAAGTCGCACATTACGGAGTTTCTCGGCAAAGTCGGGATAATGAATATCAAACCGCTTTCATTCCTCTACATCACTCGGATGACACATCTTTCCCGAAGTACGAGGATTTTCTTTGTGCCATCTCATTTTCTCGGCAATTTTTTTGGTAGCAAACATTCTTTGAAGTCTAGGAGCTAGAGGAGAGTAAGTTATGGGGTTTTCTGGTATTGGTTTCTTACTCTTTTCACCTCTCTTTTTTTGATTCTTTCCTTTTTTACCCTTCAAGACAATACTTCCCTCAATTGTCTTATACCTACCCTTTTGACATTTCCTACACTTTTCAAGCAAGACATCATCCTTCCAAAAGAGCATACGTCCATTGGGACATGCATCAATCTTGTAATGCGGAAGTTGTAGACCTTTTAATACTTTTTTGGTATTGTAGAATGTCGGGTCATGACATTATTATCGGGGATAACATACTCAACCAAAGAAGGAATGCCATCAACACAATTAAATGGCATATTGTACTCACATTTCAAAGTTACTATCCTAGAGGCGACTTCTAACAATGACATATTGCTCCCTTCATATAGTGGTTTTTTAGAAGCCTTTAACAAGTCAGAAAAGGCTTTTGCTTGTGGGTATGGTTCTTCATCATTCATTGGTATATGATCATTATTGAAAATATTAGAGTCAAAGGCGTCGACTACCATATCTCTATATGGGTTATCATTTTGTGGGATTTGAGATTGTTCGGGAAGTGAAAAATATGATTCTCCATGAGAAATCCGATTGTAGTAATTTGGACAAAACCCATGTGTATAAAGATGTTCTTGAACCTCAGTGTCAAGTAGATATTTCATGTTTTTACATTTAATACAGGGACACCTAAGTTTGTTTACTACTAAATCATACTCATCTTGTTGTTTAGCAAATTCAATAAACTCGGCAACCCCCTTTATAAATCTAGCGGTAGGACGTCTTTTCTTATCAAGTCTTTTTTCGTACATCCATGTACGTTCCAATCTCTTCATTTTAATCTAAACATTAACCAACACAAAAAATACAAATACTAACAAAATTAATATTAACAACACTAATATTATTAACTTACTAACACTAATCAAACAACAATACTAACAACACTAATAAAAAACCCTATACTAACAACACTAACACAAATCATGAAAATTATCAAAACCCCAATACTAACCATACTAAATAAATTAATACTAACAATACTACTACTAATCAAACCACAATACTAACAACAATAATAAAAATTACAATCACTAACACTAATTCACACTTCACTAAACCCTAACTAATAACATCTAAAAACCTAATAAACATCACAAATCTTAAAATATATCTATCAAATCATCAAAAACTAATGAAAATCATAAATTAAACAAGTAAACTTAACATTAATTTAAGAAATTAAAATTAAAACTATAAACATACCTTCAAAAACTAAAAAAAAATGAGGAGTGGTAGTTGGAGAGGAGAGAGATCCCGCCGTTGGAGTAGTGGTCGGAGCGTGGTGGTTAACGGAGTAGAGTGGTGGTGGTGTCGGAGCAAGGCGATTGTCACGTTATTTGGGTTTTTTTTTCAGAATTTGTAAAGTAAGAGAGAAGGGGAGCGTGTCGCAGAATCAGCCTATATTAGAGTTTTGGCGACTGATTTTGGCGACTACTTTGGCGGTCGCCAATTTAGCGACTAAAATCAGACGCCACATTGTTTTTCAGTCGCCAAATTGGCGACTGAAATTAGTCTCCCGAGTTTTTTTAAAGATTTTTTTGGAATTGCATCAGTCGCTAAATTGGCGACTACTTTTAGTCGTCATTTTCTTTATTCAGTCGCCAAATTAGGGACTAATATAAGCGGCCGCTTTTTATTGATCGCCCGAAATGAGAATTCTTGTAGTGAACATTCCTTTGATATCTCATCCAAAAAAACAATTTTTTTCTCTACCCGAGATATAAATAAGGGCACAAAGTGATTCTTAATTGTAAAACAATTCATAGTCACGATCAATTCATTGTTCTATATGGAATATAACAAAACCAAAGCCAAACTAAGCGATTTTCAAACAAAATCAATAGGTTTTGATAGATAACAAGTAGACACGACCATAATATGACCAATTCCTAACCCAATATGGCATGCCCAAGCTGGAACCGGAATCAACACATTGAAACCAGTCCAAAATAATCAAAAAACGAGATAAAACATGCTAAACCGCGATGTAATGTTAAATTAACCGGTTCAACTATAATCAAACCGGTGTTTGTTAAAGTTAAACTAGTTCCCTGCTTAAAACTGCTCAATTTACACGGAACCGGTCTTGTTTACACCAAAACCGGTTTAAAACTATCGAAACAATTTCGAAAGTATTGAAACAAGTTAATTAATTTGTTCAACACTTGAAACCAATCAATTAAACCATGATTTCGAATCTTTGTTCAGGCTTTTGGTCTCCCTTCATCTTACATTGTTCGAATCTTGTTATTATCATATTAAGGCTCATCATTAACAATGAATAGCATCTTAGGATTTTAGAAAACAATTTTAGGGCAAATTATAAACTAATTCAAAATTAGGGTTTGTTTAAAAACTCTAATTTCATAATTTACAACATTAAATTCGCAAATTGAATTACCCTAAACATGTTTCTAATAGATTTACAAACAATCATATTCATCATATCAATTGAATCTCTCATAACTAATTATGAGGCAAGATTCAAGTTGATTTGAATAATTCTACGCAATACCGCTTCGATACCACTATAGGGTTTTCAATACCCTTTGATCCCGGATCTATTGCAAGTATTAAACAAAGCAACATAATAAGTAAGATGAATCGTCACATACCTCTTAGCGCAGCGGAATCATAATAAGAAATATGTAATAACTTGTAGAAATCAATAACCCTAGACGAACAATAAGCACCCTAGATGTGTTGCCTCTACCGGTATCCACACAGGTACTATACCACGCCTTTTATGCTAGTACTTGAAGGGAAAAAAGACAACCTTGAGAAAACTCCTTTTCTTTCTTGTGTTTCTGATAAGGGTAAAGTCGTGTCACCTTAATAAAGTAATCTTAATTCACTACTAACTAATAGTCAGCGGTAAGCAACGTATCGAATCCACAGGGAGGCGGTAGTATTCTAATATGTTAAACTAGGTTTGTCTCTATAATAACACTTTCGGGGTTTTAAGATTTGTGTTCTAAACTAATAGCAAATAATAACAATAAATGGTTGAAAACAATAAGATTAAAAGTCTAGGGTCTCAGGTTCACTAGGATTATTGTTCAGGTTAAGGATGTAATCAAATATCATGCAATAAAGTTATCTAAGGTCACAAGATCGGTCGATTCAATTATGCCCTTTAGATCTAAAATCTAACATGCGATCGCTATCATTAAACGCGTTTTATTCAATTATCGTAGCCTATCTTAGTCTTAACCCGGTCGGTGTTAATCCTAATTCGCGAGACTAGTTAATTAATCCTGGCCAGTAATCAAACAACTAGAATTAAAACGATAATCAAACGATAACCATGGAATTGCAATTCAAATAATTAGTCTACCCCTTCTAACAATCCTAGATCCCCTTTCAACCCTACAAAGGAATTTAGCTACTCATAACGATATTAATAACAACGATAATAAATAAAGCAAACATGATTAACAATAATGAAAGGATGAACAAAGAATAATTAAGAACTAGAAGGTAAATAATTTGAATAACAAAGAAAGATTGAAGAATACCGATTACAAGTTGAACTAAAGACAAGCGTCTTGATGATAAAATCCAGTAGAAAAGCAAACTGATTTAGGTTTCTAATATCAAAGCATAGCTAATTGTGAAAGACGAGCTTTCCTTTTATAATAAAAATCTAATTAATTAGGTTAAACTAGTTTAGGAAAATACGAAAAGCCGTCAAAAAGTAGGTTGCTCGATCGTGCAAAGTGAATATGCTCGATCAAGCAGCCATCAACACGACTCGATCGTGCAAGGGGCTTCTAATCAATCGAGCATCCCTCAAAATGGCTCGTTTCTTCGTTTTTCTTCATTCCTTCTTCACCGCTCTCGATTCCCGTGCCTAACCTTCTACGATCCGACTCCGCCATGCTTCATATCTACTCAAAAAGCTCCAAATGCATCCAATATGCATTAAAACATAACAGAAGCGGCAGAATCAATATTCTAACTAAAATAGTATAGAAATAAGCAAGGAAAGACGGTGCATAAAATATGTGTATAAATAGTGATCATCAAACTCCCCCAAACCAATCCTTTGCTTGTCCCTAAGCAAAGCACTCAACACTACACAAGCACAAACATACAAATGGTGAATCGAACCAAAGCCCCATTCAAGGATATTCTTCTTCTCAAGGGAACTTGAGTGATATCTTGCAAACACTCCTTGCCAATCAAGAGAAAGATAGGGAGGAGGCAAGGAGAAATCAAGAGGAGGCAAGGAGAAATCAAGAGGACGAAAGGAGAGATGGAGAAGAGGCAAGGAAGGATAGGGAGGCAAACAACCTTAGGGTGAGCAACTTGGAAATCCAACTATCTCAAATAGCTTCCAATATGTCAAAATCTCAAGCCTCAAGCTCCACAAGATTCCCATATCAAACCATTCCACCACCTAGGGAGAATATTAGTGCCATGACCTTAAGGGGAGGCAAGGAGTTGGAGGTACACCCCCTTGGGAAAGGCAAGGAGAAAATGAAGAACCTTGAGATGGAGACCTTGGAAATTGAAGACCAAGGAGAGTTGGTAATTGGTCATGAGGAGCTATCCACAAGCAAGGACCCCAAGGGAGACACTTCAAAGAGGGGTAAAGACATTATTGATGATGATGTGGTAGAGGAATACATACCAGAATCCCCATTTCCTAGTGCTTTGACAAGCACAAGGAAGTATGACAAGGAGAACGACTTGTCTGAAACTTTCCGGAAGTGTGAGGTAAACATTCTTCTTTATAAGTTGTTAAATAGTGTCCCTAGGTATGAAAAGTTCTTGAAAGAACTTTGTACACCTAAGAGAAAGCCTAAGAAAGGAGCCCATAAGGTTAGGGTGAGTGAGCATGTTTCGGCAATTTTCAATCAAAACTTACCAAAGAAATGTGGAGACTCGGGCATGTTCACCATCCCTTGCACCATTGGAGGGAAAAGTTTCAAACATGACATGTTAGACCTTGGAGCCTCTATTAACGTCATGCCCATATCCATCTATGAGACCCTAGGCTTAGGACCTTTGTCTAAGACCGGGGTGGTTATACAATTAGCCGATAGGTCTAGTGTCTATCCCAAAGGCTTGATAGAGGATGTTCTAGTAGAGGTAGATAACCTTGTCTTCCCGGCGGACTTCTATGTTTTAGACATAGAGTCTAGTTCAAGTGCCACTCCCCTCCTCCTTGGTAGGCCATTCATGAAAACCTCTAGGACCAAGATTGATGTGTCAAACGGATGTTTGACAATGGATTTCGAGGGAAAGAAGTTGACCTATAATATCTATGACTCTACGGGACACCCTAGTGATGTTCAATCTTGTTTTTTCTTAGATATTATCGAGCCTTTTGTACCTCAAATGTACAAGTTATGTGATAGGGACCCACTTGAGGTGACCCTAACTAACAATGTGGAAGAAGAGGAGTTGCGTTTTTTGTTGTCGGTTGATGTGCAGGAGCATCTCAAGAACTTGGAGAAAGAAGAGCCACCAGACAGTTACGAATAACTCAACACCATCGACTAAATAAACGGCAAACCGTGTACATACACTATCCTTGTGAATACTTCATTTAAGTTTCATTGTAAATTTTTAGCATTTGAGTTGTTTTTAAGTAGTTAGAATTTGCATCAATCAATTTTTTTTTTGAAGTTACTAACGATTTTGTGAAGATTTTGCAAGTTTTCGGGCGCCTCGGGATGCGTGCCACGGGTAAAAAGTGCGGGACTCGGTGAATTTTTGATATTGAAGGTTATTATGGGACATTGGAGTGAAAATCGAAGTGTAGTGGTATTTGGAAGACTTAGCCAAATTTTGGCTAAGTAAAAAGCGTGAAGAAAATCTGGCGGTGAAGGACGCTGCCAGCGTCATAGGACGCTGCCAGCGTCATAGGACGCTCCCAGCGTCATAGGACGCTCCCAGCGTCACTGGGCGCTGCCAGCGTCGAATGCAGATTTCAGCCTTTTCTTTCCTCAATTGCACGAGTTCTTCAACACTTCTTCAATTTTCACGAACCAAAAACCCAAAAAAAACCCCAATCCTTCAAAACTTCACCTTTCTCCCCCAAATCTTCACAAACCTTCATCAAAAATAATCCATTCTTCATTCTAACCTTCATTCTACCTTCAAACACCTCAAAATCAACCTAAATCACTCAAAATCTCAAAAAATATTGCCTTTAGAAAACCTAGAAAACGCTTTCTCAAATTCACATTTAAGGAGCTTTAGTGGGTTTTTAAAGGGTTTTGACGGATTCCTTGCTTATTCTAGTCATCAAGGAGCCTAAGTTTTGTGGAATCGGGAAGGTATAACATCATACTTAACGTTTTCCATTATTCTTTGATTTTTGCTCGAAAATTTAGGCTTGAATTAGTCTTATTTTGAGTTTTTCCCTTGCCCTTGTTGATTGTGTAGCTAGGATTGGTAAAAATTTTCTGAGTAAGGCATAAGAATTCAACAAACACTAAGCTTTTGAGGTGTTGAGATTGTTGCACACCAAGTGTTTGTTGACTTGCTTGTTTGAGTGAAAAACTTCTTTGAGTGTTTGCTTGTTGTTGTGTTGTATTGTATTGTTGAAATTTTTGCAGAAAATGACTCCTAAAATCTCCAAGTTGTTTGGGAAGGGAAAGAATAAGAGGGCCGCAGTGAGTGAGCCCGACACCGATGTTGAAGCGGTGTTCATGGGTTATGAGAGGTTGAGTGCTCAACATAAAAAAATCTGGGACAAACTTACCGCACCCCGACAACAACCCCTCATAACCACAAAATTCTTTTCCCCAAGCACCCTTCATGCCTTGGGAATGTTCGACTTAACAAGGGATATGCTAGCTAAAGTAGGGCTAGAAGCTTATCTCGAACCGGACTCTTGGGATCACACCTATAAGAGTTTCGCGTACGAGTTTCTAGCTACCTTGTCCGAGTTGGACGTTCCCGAGGGTAATGAAAGAGCCTACCGCTTCCGTCTCAACCAAAATTGGCACAACGCCCCAATCTCCGAAATTCGCCAAATCCTAAAAATCACAAAAAAACCCCGAAGAGATTAAATGCCCCAAGGGGGAAATGCACATCATGTGGAATAATATTACGGGTTGTAACACCGCATCTAAGGATGCCAAACTCTCCACAATCACCCACCCCGTGCTTCGACTCATCACCCGGTTCCTTACCACCATTTTTAACTCCGCGGGAGAGCCCGCTAAGGTACCGGAGAAAATCCGGTTGTGTTTGTGGACCATGCTCCCGGGAGGGGTGAGGGTACCGGATTGGGCGGACTTGTTTATGAGCGCCTGTATCAAACACCGCCAAAAATCTACTAAAGCAAGTATCCACCTTGGGGGGGTGATTACCTTTTTGGTGCAACACTATGAGGGGGGGATTGATGAGGAGCAAGAGGTCAACTCTTGTAAGGGTTTGACAAGGTACAACCACTTTGGCCTAGAGAAGGTACACATGTTCAAAATTAGCAAAGTGGAACCTTTGAGAGGATTTTGGTTGGGGAATGATGGCCTTAGCTATATGAAGATGCCTCGACCTTCAAACAACCCTTTACCTAGGGGGCCAAAATCGGAGGATTTCTTTTGCCCTAGGGAAGAGAGTTTGGGGGAGAGTAGTAGTGAGGCGGAGGTAGAGGAAGTGCCATTGCGGCAAAGAAGGAGACTAAGGAGAGAGCAAGGTGAGGGAAGTGAGCGAGTTAACGAGGAGAGGGAAATCCTCGCAATTGAGCAAGGACCTTTCCATAACCCACCTTTTCAACAAGAACAACAACAACAACCACCACCACCATACCATTCCCAATCATCTTACCATAGCCACCAAGACACCGACACCCCAATGTATGACGTGAAGACTCGTTCTAGCACCCCAATGGAGCCATGGCAACAACAAATGGCATCATACTTTGCTAGCACCAACGATGTCCTAAAGCATATAAGTGGAAGGGTGGATGATTCTTACAATTGGCAAAAAACCCAAGGAGGTAGGCTAGAGTCCTTAGATGATTGGCATAATGTGGTGGAGGCAAGGGAGAGGTTGAGATAGGAGGCCGAGAGGGCTCAACAAGAAGAGTGGAGGGGGATGGTGGCGCGGCAAGAGGAAGACCGCCTTTGGAGGGAGCAACAAAACCAAAGGTGGCAAGAGCAAAATGAGATGTGGGCGGCACAAAATGCTTGGAGGGAGCAACCGAAAACCATTTCGAAGCTCAAAATGAGCGCCACCACACTTACCTTCAAGATTCATATGAAGATGCGGTGGCACAAGAAGATGTTTATGGTTTGGCTAGCTCACTTTTCGGCATGTCCATCCAACAAAACCCAGGCTACCCCACTCCTTACACACAAGAGGCCCTTGATGAAGGCCTAGAAAGAAGAATAAAAGTTAGAGAAGAAAGAGAGAGGAGGAGAAACCAAGGAGGTGCCTCGGGTTCTTCTCATTTCAACAATTGATGAAGCACCTCGCCCTTTTCCCCTACAATGAGGACATTGTATAATCTAAGTGTGGGGGAGAGGATTTTATATATTTGTTTTGTGTTGATGCATTTTGTTTTGTTTTGTTTTGTTTTGAAAAAAAAATATTGAAAATCCCGGCTAGGTGAAAACCCACAAGGGTGGGCACCTAGGCAAAAATTGGGAAGGTGGCCGAGGACGGAATGAAAACCCGAAAGGGCATTCATTCCGGGCAAAATGAAAAATCGAGTTGCGTGCCACTAATGAGAGGAAAGGAAAAGCTAAGGTGAAAACCCGAAAGGGCACCTTAGGCAAAATGAGGGATTTTCAAGAAAAAAAAATGGAAAAAGAAAAAGAAAAAAAATTGAGCAAAATACTTCCGATGATGAGGATTTATGGAGGGAAAAGAAGGGAGAAATAAGGAGGAATTTGGAAGGAGGTTAGCTTAGGATTTCTTTTTATTTTTCTTTGAGTCACAAATTTGGTTCCAAATCGGTGGATTTCTCTTGTGGGTTGCTTGGTTGTGCGAATTGTGAAGTTTGAGGTCAACCAAGTAACCATGCTATACACTAGTGGAGTAATAAGGGGGTGATATAAGAAGTCGAGTTGCATAGAGTTTGGTGATGAGGATCATCTCGCTATGCCTTGGGATAAGGCAAAGATGGTCATACTACATTCTTGGGAGCTATAAGAAGGGAGGAGTTGAGGTGAGATGAATCGGAGTTGGTGGTGTGTCGAGTCTTGTATAGAGGGAGTTATAAGTAGGAAGTGGTAAGGGAAGAGTGTGTTAAAACAACTTTGAGTCATGTTCTTTTAATAGGTGGTTGTGTTTTGAGGGAGTTATAAGAAGGTAGTGGTGAGGGAAGAGAGGTCATTACCTTCACATGCTATGTTTGGACTCGTGTTTGTCTTGCTAATCTCGAGTTTTACTCGGGACGAGTAAAAGTCCAAGTGTGGGGGTATTTGACAACACCAAAATGTGTTGTGTCTAGTAGTATTTATTAGGTTCGTTTAGTATACTTTTTACGGGTCGTTAGCATCGTTTTATGCTAACCTTAGTCCTTGTAATTATGTTGTTATTTAGTATTTTTTAGTCAACTTTTAGAGTCAAACCCGGAAGTCAACAAAAGTCAAAGTCAACACCGAGACCCGAGACCCAAACCCGAAAATTGGAGTGGGCTACAAGCAAATCCTCAATGCAAGAAGACCAAGTCCAAAGGGTCAATGGAAGTCAAGGCGGGACTAGAATCCAAAGGGTCAACGAAAGTCAAGGCGCTCAACCAAGGGGAAAAACTGGCAGCGTGAAACGCTGCCAGCGCCAGGGAACGCTGCCAGCGTCCTGGTCTCAGGCATGCGTTCCTTCATTCTCCGTCTTGTCATTTTGAGGCCCATTTCTCAAGGCCCTAGGTTTTCGGAGCCAAGGGTATAAAAGAGCCAAATTGTAGAGAGAGAGGCACACAACATTAAATACAACATTCCACAACACAACACATTAGAATTCTCTCAAGTTTTGTTCTTCATTTTGGTTTTGTAATTTGGTTGAACTTCATAATGGGTTGTAATATTTGGATTATGGGTAGCTAATTTTCCATTTCTTAGTGTAATTGGAACAAGTTCTCTCCTTTTAGCATTGTAAGACCTTTTGAACCTCTTCTTCTCTATTTAATTCCATTTTCTCATGTTTAAATTCTATTGTTGAATGAATTGTTGTTGAGACTAACCATCTTAGCAAGTGTTTGTTTAATTATTGATTTGTCTAGATAAATTTGGTTAATTTGTCTTGATATTGTTGAAGCAACCTTGAAAGATTGTAACTTTGGTTTAAAAGTTGGAATCTTTTGAGTGGAATTTGGTTTATTGTGTAATTAGAACATGGATTAATGTTTTATTACATGATTCTAGCTTGTTTCTTTGGTTTTATGCTTAAAGCTTGCATCTTTGATTTGGGCTCATGGTTTAATGGGTGTGAATTGGGTTGTAAAGGGTCATCCATGGATGGTTTAATTCATGTTGACTAATTTCTTAGAAAGTTGTATTAGATAATTAGAGAAGAGAGGAAAAAAAAGTGTCTTTACTTTGTTAATTGTGGGGAACTTGGGAAATTTACACTAAGTTCTTTCTCCATATTTGAATATTTGAATCTTTAGTTTTTGTTGGTAATTTTAGACTTGCTAATCAAATTCTCATGTCAAAATTTCTCCCTATATGTTATCCTACATGTTTTCTCAGTGTGAATATCATAGTTTGTAATTAATTTAAGCTTTTGTCTTAATTAGTGTCTTAATTTGTGATTAGAGTAATTAGTTTTGTTAATTGGCATTTTTCAAGAGTCTAGATGAGATTAATTTAGTTAATATCGCCTTCTCTTGGGTTCGACTCTATTCTTACCATTTTACTACCTTATTTAAGATAGTTTATGTTTGTTTAGGAGTTATAACTTGTTATTTGATTGTACCTAATTAGCGGAATTAGCGACACCGCTTTTAGGCTCGTCACCTGCTGAGATGACAACGTCATTTGACGGTTTTGAAGCCTATAGAGGCGCGGATCTTGAAAAAGAACCAAGCTTGTGAACTACAATGTCGGAGAAGAGGCGCACAAGATTTGGGTCCACAAATAACGAACTTGTAACGAATTTTCAAATTGAAGTCGCGACCTTTGGACTTGTCGAGTTGCGACCTTTGGAATAAGCGCAGCAAATGCTGCGACATTTCCCAAGCTTGTCCTTGTCTGAGTAAAAGCGCGATAGACGACACTCATTTTCATTATTTCAAAACATAAAACCTTTGAAAACCTCTCAAATTCCAACCAAAATCCGTCGAACCTTGATCAAATCAAACCACAAAGCATGATTAATCGAGGTATGTATCTTATTTTTTCTTTAAACTCTTAATTTTTCTTGAATTAGAGTTTGAAATTCTGGTTCCTCCCTTTGAAAATGTCGAAAATTTGGGGGTTTGCCTCCATTTGATTTGTATGATAGAAATTGATACTAGAAATGAATAATTGGCCTTGTTAGGAACATAACCATGTATTCTTTTTGCGTTTTCGTCAAATTTTGAACAAATGAGACAGTCACTCTACTAATTCGAAAATCGCTTCGAAAATCCCTTTAGGATTGTCCATTTTGGATGAAATTTGGTGTTTCGGAACCCTTGTGTAATAAATAAACTTGTTATGATATCGGATTTTTGATTGGCGGCGGTTTCTGCAAGACGCTTTTCTAGGACATAACCGTTATTATAGAGAAATACTGTCGAATTTTCAACTCAAACCCATGACTAGGCTCTGAATAGACTTGACTTGACCCCACCCCTACATGTGTATTCAGTTTTAGGAAGAAATGGACAAAGATGACCGTAAAATACCCTTTTAGAGCTTGAAAATACTTGAAATGTCATGAAACGATTTGACCTGGCTACGGTTTTGCAGGTGATATCCCTTCTACGTCAGGGGAAGTCCCTATGGACGTAGGCCCTGAGCCTTATTCTTCTTGCGTGGGATAAGAGATGCCAACTTGGGTGTTCGAGGAGGCCGAGGAGGTCCCGAGGAGGGCCAATATAGGACGCGGTGGACGCCAGCTGTTGGGTGCACCTGAGTTGGCCGAGAAATGGTATGGTAGACATCTAATTTGGGCGGCAGAGAGCCATCTATCTTATCGAATGGCGCGGAGTATGGTAAGTTATTGTTTAATATTCCTTGTACCCGTTTACCATTTCATTTCTCATTTACTAATGATTTTTTTTTATTTGAATTGATACAGGATGCTGGGAACATGAGGTCCCGGTTATACAACGATGATGGAGGCCTATGAGAGGCTGACGAAGGAGGAGAGGGCTCTCGTTGAGGCAAGTCTGGGCACGGTGGGCGATCAAGGCGAGGAAGATTCGGGCTAACCTTAGCCTTATTCAAGCTTTTCTTGATCGGTATTGGGATACGACTTCGACCTTTCATATGCCTTTTGGAGAAGTCGGGGTCACCTTGGAGGACTACGACATGATATCGGGTTTGCTGTGCGGAGAGGAGCCTTTAATTGTGGTCGTCGACGGCTATGAGGGTTGACTCGGAGGAGGCGACGAGTTTGAATGGCTGGAACCTGCCGACAGAGGCAGCTACCATTCCCGGGTTGGTTCCGAGCACTTACGTCATGGACTACTTTGCGGGTAGGAATTCAGCGAGAGTGAGGATAGGTAGGGAGATGGTACCTCCTCCTCCTTGTACAGATGAGCAAAGGGATCGACTCTGGATGTAGTGATTCTTATCATCGATTTACTTCGGAGACAAGGGGAGAGGCTCTCGACGAATCTTCTTCCCTTTCTATCTGATTTCAGTAGCGTAGATCGGTGGGACTGGATTATTCCTGGATTTGCGGTCCTCACCCGCTAAATGTGGGCCATGGTTAGACCAGAGCTGATGGGGAAGGGGACTTCTCCTGCTACTGTTGGTCCTTGGCTTTTGTTGGAGGTATGGACCTTCATTTTTTCATTTATTGAAGAATCCATAAACTATTTTGCATTTGATCAAAAGATCGATATTTCATATTGTTGTTGAAGGATTATTATCTTGTTTACAGGCGTGGGTGTACTCCTATTTTCCGTGATTCGCGCCCAAGAGGACGAAACCGGAGCTGAGGGCGTACCCTGTCGTGAGAGACTAAGTGATGTGTCGTAGGAAGAGCCAGTGTTCTTCTTACGATATCTAGCAGAGGGGCGTGAACGCCCTGCAATTGGATCACGTAAGTATCTTTGATTCCTTCTTTTCTGTCTTTTATTTGGAAATGATCATAGGAATGACCTCCTTGTTTATTTATTTTAGTGGGTTCCCAAACCTTGATGGGACTACAAGGATGCTCCGACTTTCGTAGCCGAGGTCTTGCTTCCTAGGAGATCGAGTCGGTTGTTGCTGAGGACGCCCATGGGACCTGTGTGGTACATGGGAAAGCGTTTGGCTCGACAGTGCTCTCGTGACAACTGTAGAGTCCCTATCGATCATCCAGAGTCGATGTTTAGGGGTTCTTATGACGCTGAGAGAGAGGCTGACTTGCCCGGTGCGGGTGGGGACGCCCTTTTGCTTCCTGGTGAGGGTTACTCCGAGTTTTTTCGCCGGAGACTGACGTATTGGCCGATAGTGGTAAGCAGTGCTTGTTTCTTGTTTTCGTTGAATTGAATTGAGAAAATGACGAATGATCGTCAATTTAAAGAGCCATTTGATTTTATTTTATTTTGCAGGAGATCGGGGGGCAGGCGTCGAGCCCCCAGCTTACCCCGAGGTGCAGGAGTACACTGATGCAGCCGGTTTCACGACGACTTTAGAGCTCCGCGATTTTAGCGAGTTGGTGACCGATGGTGGCTTGGATGAGTGGCAGCATCTAGTGAGGAGGGTAATTTTTGGCTATCTTCCTTTTATTTAGCCTGCATAGGAATGCTTTTGATCTGACCTTTATTTTCGTTTGAAAGCAGGTGGCACCGTCTTGGCATGTAGCGTTGTGGTGGGTGGCCAACCGGCTGCGGGCCACGGCCGTCGAGGCGCTCTTAGGTGGTCGGGACCGGCATGTATGAGCCTATATTTCCTCCTTATTGTATCTTCATGTATTTTGAAATGAAATGATTGAAATGAAATGATTGAAATGACGCATTTCTTCACAGAGAGAATTGAAGCGGGAGCTGGTGGAGTCCCGAAAGAAGACGGCTCGTCTATTGAGGGACCTGAAGGCTAGGGATGCTGAGATTGCCGCTCTCGAGGTGACTGTAGTCATGCTGGGTGGCGATGAGGATTAGTTTTCCTTCGTTTTGTTGTTCACTTGTACAATTGGACTTGTTTTTGTACATTTTGACTTTGTCCCGGGCGAAAGCCCCAGCTTTGGATTTTTGTATTTTATTTTGGGCGAGAGCCCCTAGTTTGATGTACATGCCTCTTTTGAGTACCTCTGTTGTTGGGTATTTTTTTTGTTCCTACATGTTTAGTCTAAAAAATAGGTTTCGTAGACAACGGTCTCTGCCGTCATGCTGGCGAAACCCACATAGAACTCACGTAATTTACATGTAGCATAGAAACCACATAATTTACATGTAGCATATTGGTAGCTTAAATTGGTGCAAAAATGACCAGATGGTAGAAAGGGCTACCCTCTAAAAAAAAGAAATTGAAAAGAAATGTAAGTATAAAAAGAAATTGTAGAAATTGTCCAGAACTGATTCCCTAAAAAAAATGAAATGAAAAAAAATGAATAAGTATGCTCGTTTGGCTGCAATGTCGATTTCCGTCTCGAAAAGTGAGCCCGACAAGGATTAGGAAATCCAATATCATTGAAATTCAGCGTATTACCAAATCCACATCCTATAGGAATAGGAAATTATATTCAGACGTAAATTAGAAAAGATCCAAAGCTGGAAATCAGGACAAAGAACCTGAGGAAGAGGCGCAGCAAGAGCTGCATCAGTTTCTAGGTGAGTCCGTCCTCGACTGAAATTGGGAAAGAGCGAATAGTATAAATAGATACGTCGGGGAAGTTATTATTCATACAATTCTTTCGTCTATCATACGTCTATCACACAAAATCTCTCTAATCACAAAACTTTCACAATCATGGATTCTTTGGAAAACCGTCTTAAAGAGTGGACGAATGAGTTCACAAATGTAGAGAAACATGATATGGGTGCTTTCAATCTAGGGTAAATCTTGAGCCTTAAATTGGTCAAGGTTGTGAGGCCTTTCTTGGATGCTTGTCTTGAATATTGGGACTCGAATTTGCATGTTTTTGCCTTTCCTGCAACCGATATTGGTCCTTTTCTGAAGAAATAGCTGCCATTGGAGGATGGGACCCTGAAGATACACCAGATATACCCCTTAGCTCCCTAGGATATAAAAATAAATTCAGGGGCCTTCTTGGATTGACCAAGGCTGAGGTAGATCCTTATGTGACCTCAAAAGGCATTCGTATGCACGATTTTGTTGATCGATTCATATATTGGGAGGACCCTTCAATTAAGGTTTATGGACTTTCATGTGGTATCAGAGCTAGCTTGTAGCATGCATGTTCATTTTGGACATTTTTTATTAAAGTTATAAGATAACTAATAAATCAAAAAAAATTGAGTTAAAATATGCATGTGCATGTATACCTACTGACCTCAAAATGTTTGTGGTCAAATTTCGTGATTTTAGGGATTAATTTGCTATTTATTTTGATTTGTGGCTTTTAAGCCGAGTTAACATGCATTTTATGAGTTAAAAGTAACTAAAAATAGTTGCATGTTGATTCTGGCCATGAAATTTTAATATGATCTCACATGAATGTCTTAGATATTGTATGTAATATTTCGTGACTTTTAATTAAGTATTGCAAGTTTATTGATTTTTATACGATAAAAGTCGATAATATGAGATTATAATGTTCATAAAATTGAAACGTTCTTTTCTGGTCATGAAAATTTTTGGTACATTTTACATTCTGGTATTTATCATCTTGGTGAACTTTTATATTTTTTTTCACAGCTTTACTATATTTAATGAATTTTATTTGATAAAACCATTAAATACAAAGTTATTTGTTCATAAAATTAATTTAAATTTTTGAGCAAATATTTTTTATTTTTGGAGTTCCTGGAAATGTTCCAGAATGTACAAAATTTTTAGTTTCAAATTTTTATGATGTTTATATTTTATTTTGGGTTTATTTCATAATAGTTATGATTAAACCGTTATATTTAGCAAATGAAATCAAATCGATATAATTAATGACCAGCAAAATTAGTAGGGACTAATTTTGAGATCTAAAACAGTTTAGTTAATTAGTTTGAATTTAAATGAGATTTATATGTTGATATTGATTTTTAATGGTTAAAAATCAATAAATCCTGTAAAATCGAGCTACAATGAGCATAAATGTGTTTAGGACGATTCTGGCATGAATTTTGCATCAATTTATTTAATTTATGATTGAATGAATGAATGTCATTTATTTTATAATTTATGCAAATTTTGTACCTAGTATGGCCTAGTTATTTTTAATCGTTATTACCCGTAATGTAAGGGAATAACGGTTTGGTTGTAATTTTTATTGCGATCTCGTATCGCCGGTTTGTAATAATTAATAATTTCATTTTATAGAATAAATGTATAATAGGAATTTGTATATTTGTATATTTGTAATTATTTTTATGAAGACCGGTGACTCCCTCAAGACGGTGTCATTTTTGAAAGTCGTTCCAAGTGAAGAGGCAAGGGACCAAGGAGTTGGTTTCCGAATTTGTAATTATCTAGTTAATTTGATTAGCTAGGTGGCCATACTAGGATTTTTCCGTTGCTTGTTGCTTCCTTTATTTCCGCTCATGCAAAAATCGTCACACATGCATTTTATTTTCCGTTATTGTCAATTCAACGTTATTCACAATTCACCGACTTAGTTCACTTATAGGGAATTAATAACTAAATTGACAAGATCTCTCACATATTTAAAAAATTGAGATTAGCCTTACCAATTAGTAACACCTATGAATCTCGTGTTCATTAGGGCTACCACGCTCGTGGGTCCCTTTTTACCTCCGGTAAGTAGGGTGATACGATCACAAGCTAAAATTGGATTGGCTCAACGCGATAAGCGTTATCTTGGGACTAGGAGATGGATTTAGTTGAAATCCGTCAACCAAGAGTTCTAAGGGAAGAATTAGTCAAGTAATGACTTACCATTTTTAGATAAAGGTAGCAAACGATGACTATTTTTATTTAAAGATGGGTCTTGGAATCATTTATATAATTTAGTGAGAGGTCATTATATAAATGCTAAACTTGTTAAAATGTTTTTCAAGTAAAATTAACAATGAATGTTTATATATTTCTTTTTGTTGTAGTAACTATATTCGCACAATGTCAAAGTCATCAAACAACGCAACCTTGGGTAAGGACTCATGGTTGAGATCCGTCATGGACAAGTGTGTCCTAAAAGATGACGGTAGTAACTTCGTTGAATGGGAATCAACGATCAAGAGCGTCGCGATATCCGATAACGTGCTTCGCTATTCGGTCGAAGAGCCCCCCCCCCAAACCCGCGCCAAGATCATCCGCGGTGGTTCGGGCCGAATATGACCTTTATTTGAAGGTTGCTAATGACGTCAAGAATGTCTTGATTTGGTCAATCTCACCCAAACTCAAACTCCAATTAATATCTCTCGATGCATATGCGATATTCACGAGGATAACGTCAATATTTTCGCAAGCCCCTCAAATTCTCCAATATGAGGCGGCTACGAAATTCTTTGACACTAAGCTTCAAAGGGGCCAAAATGTTGGCCCACACGTGCTCAAAATGGTTGAGCACGGGGACACCTTAGGGCATCTAGGGTGAAAAATTCCGAAGCAATTAGTGGTGGGTAAAATCCTTCATTCACTCACACCAAAGTTCACCCCATTTAGGGTGAGCTATAACATGAATGGCATGGAAAAGAGTTTCCATGAACTCCATGCACTCCTCACCCAAGCAGAGAGGGACATGGAGGCTAGTGGGAGTGAATCCAAGGACGTTCTTTCAATGAAATTGAAGAACATGAGCCTTGGGGTAAAGAAGGATAAAGGAAAGAGTAAGACTCTTTTCAAGAAAATCGGCAAGGGAAAGGGCAAGGTCAAGCCCAAGCCCAAAGTCAACAAACACGCGGAGGCGGATTGCTATTATTGTAATGGCAAAGGGCATTGGAAACGCAATTGCCCCAATTACTTGAAAGACAAGAAGGAGGGTTGTGTGACAACGTCAGGTAAAAATCTTTCATCACTCTATATGATAGATATTAACTTTGCTAGTACATCTTCTTGGGTATTTGATACCGGTTGTGGTTCTCACCTTTGTAATCATGTACAGGGGCTGAAGGATGCGCAAGCACTAGCCAAGGGTGACGTGGACCTGCGCATGGGAAATGGAGATAAGGTAGCCGCAGTTTCCGTGGGCACCTACGTTCTTCTTTTGCCTAATGGTTTAGAGTTGTATTTAAATAATTGTTATTATGTACTAACTCTTACCAAGAACATTATCTCCATTTCCGTGTTAGACATGGAAGGTTTTTCATTTTGTATTAAGAACAATCGTTGTACTTTTCATTTAATGAAATGGTATATGGCGAGCCCATTTCTATTGGAGGTATTTATGCTCTAGATATTGCAAAAGAGGTCTATCATGTAGAAAACAAGAAGCTCAAACAGGTGAACTTAATCAATCATACCTTTGGCATTGTCGTTTAGGGCACATAAACGAACGACGCATAAAGAGACTTGTTTCATCTAAAGTACTCAAACCATTCGATTACGAATCTTATGGTGTATACGAATCTTGTCTTCTAGGCAAGATGACTCGTGCTCCTTTTACGGGAAAAGGAACACGAGCAAGTGAAGTATTAGGCCTTATACATACGGATGTGTGCGGTCCAATGACTATCCAAGCTAGAGGTGGTTATCACTACTTCATTACTTTTACCGACGACTTGAGTAGATATGGTCATATGGATATGTCTACTTGATGAGGCATAAAAGTGATGCTTTTGAAAAATTCAAAGAATTTCAAAATGAAGTAGAAAACCAATTGAATAAAAAGATTAAAGCCCTACGATCTGATCGTGGTGGTGAATACTTGAACAATGAATTTGATTCACACCTAAAAGATTGTGGTATAGTATCACAATGGACTCCTCCTGGGACACCCCAATTAAATGGTGTGTCCGAAACGAGAAATAGAACTTTATTAGATATGGTTTGATATATGATGAGTCTGACAGAGCTTCCTGATTATTTTTGGGGTTTTGCTATCTTATCTGCAATATTTTCACTAAATCGAAGCCCGACAAAAGCGGCAAACAAAACTGCATATGAGATATGGACAGGGAATGTCCCTTATTTGTCGTTTATGAGAATTTGGGGGTGCGAGGCGTTTGTTAAGAATAAGTCTGACGATAAACTCGCACCCAAATCTGACAAATGTCTATTTGTAGGATATCCAAAGGAATCACGTGCTTATTACTTCTACAATAAACACGAGGACAAAGTGTTTGTGTCTCGTGATGCAGTCTTTTTAGAAAATGATTTTATTTCTTAAAGACAGAGTGGGAGAAAAATTGAACTTGATGAATTTCAAGAGCCACAAACCGAAAAGGACGACGAGGAAAACGTTTCCTCTTCGTCTGACACGGTCATTATTCCTTCGGAACCTAGGAGGTCAAGCAGAATTAGTCATCAACCCGATAGATACCTAGGTATTATAGAGGAAGGTGATGACTATAATGTGTTACTTTTTGAAAGTAACGAACCTACTACCTACAAAGCAGCTATTTCTAGTCCCGACTCAAAGCTATGGCTAGGAGTCATGCAATCCGAAATGGATTCTATGTACGACAATCAAGTATGGGACTTGGTTGATTTACCTAAGGAGGTAAGACCTCTTCAGTGTAAGTGGATCTATAAGATCAAAAGTGGCATAGATAACCATAATGATGTTTACAAAGCTATATTGGTGGCAAAAGGTTTCACCCAAGTTCGTGGTCTTCACTATGACGAAACCTTCGCTCCAGTCGCCATGCTTCGATCCATAAGGATTATCTTAGCGGTTGCCGCATTTCATAATTATGAGATTTGGCAAATGGATGTCAAAACCGCCTTCTTGAATTGAATTCTAGAAGAGGAAGTGTACATGACACAACCTGAAGGTTTTGTGGATCCATCAAACCTTAATAAGGTATGCAAACTTAAGAGATCCATCTATGGTCTTAAACAAGCATCCAGAAGTTGGAATCATCGTTTCGATCATGTAATTAAACAAAATAGTTTCACTCGAAGTGTCGAGGAACCATGTTTATACATGAAGTTTATGTTGGAGTAGGTGTCCTCCACAATAGTGCGCCACATAATAAATCTAATTATGGAATATAATTGGGATAATTATTGACTATATATATGATTAGTCAGTTGATTAACGTAAATCAATAACGGTTGGCTAACTAGAGTTTGACGTTATTGTCGTTTGATGGCGGTGATCAACTGATCCCTTTCGGTCACACCTAAAGGATGAAATCCAAATAGTAACTAATTATTTGTATACGATACAGTTAATTAGTACATTACATATACGGAAAATTCACGTGGTACCCCTAAACTTTGCCATTTTGCACATGGTACCCTGTATTTTAAGTTTGTGCACATGTCATCCTTCACGTTTTATTTTTATGCACAACATGTCCTTTTCGTCGCTTTAAAAAACTTCAATTGAGCATAACCCTTGCACCATAATTCGGATTTGCCCAATTTTTTGTCCTAAAAACATTTTCTTATCATAATCTACGATTTGTGAAAAAAAATTGTCGAGTAACATTTTCTAACGTTTTTTTTTCTAATGAAACCTAAAATCGTCCATTAATTCGGTCTTAAATTTTCGAATGACTGTTTTTTGTTTGATCAAATTATAGATATCGAAGAGTTAATCAATTTAAAATTTTGTTTTGGCAAATTCTGATTTCTGGTTTAAGATTTACGCTCATTTGAAGATCTTAAGAACGATAGAAAGAGCATGTCATACTTAAAAATCAAACCTCAAGGTTACTATGTGCACAAAATTAAAAAAATGTCTACCACGTGCAAAATGACAAAGTTTAGGGGTACCACGTGAATTTTCCGTTACATATATTCGATATGTACGAGAGTTAATTATTAGAAATTGAGTTAAGAACTCAAATTCGATTAAACTTATTTTTCAATTATGCGATAATTGACTAATAAATTTATATCTTATTTTAATACGATTAAATAAGATTTAACTTAGTAATTAATCGTTAAATTACTAAATTAGTTGAGGTTTTGAGATAGAGGTAATTAGTTAATTATATTTACAAGGAGTTGTAAAATAAATTAACTAAGCATTGTGGGACCCATTATATATTGATATAATGGTAAAATATTACTTAAAATGTTAAGTACATATTATTTATTTAATTGAGTCATCTAATTGTTATATGATCAAATTAACACTTAATTATACAAGATAATTAACCATATGATCAATAAGTATTTGTGAGACAAATATCAAAAATCAAAATGGATCCAACTAGCCCAACATGGCCGGTTGGTATGTAGTTAGTATAGTGATGATTGTTGTTCATATTTATACTCTTTGGTTAGCATTTGAAAGTGACATAACAAGTATAATACAATCATCACTTATACTACAACACTCCACTCAAATGCATGTGATAAAATTGAACAAAGTAAGAGTCCAATTTGGGACAAAGCAATCCGGCCAAAGTGGCCTTATTATGAACAATTATTGTTCATTTTTCACTTACTTCATTTTGTGCAATTGTCATACTTCTCTCTAAAAAACTCTTCTTCTCACTATAAACTCTCAAATACTAATATTTACTAAGTATTACTAGTGTAGTAATATAGTCATAATATTAGTAGAATAATATCTATCTTATTATCTAGTTAATAATAAGAGTAGATTATTTGGGTTAATCTTGGTGCAACTTAGAGGAGATCTTCTACATTGGAGATAGTTTGTGTTCATCCATATTTATAGCTCAAGAACAACAAGAAGTATTTCTTGTTGTGCCCATATAATTTCCATATCAATGTGAGGAAATTTCTTCTTTTATATAAATGTCTTTATATTTGCATGCATGTTACATAGATCATCATAAACTAAATTAAAAAGTAATTTAGTAATTAATTAGAGGAGCCTAATTAAGGTCTATGGACTTTCAATTGGTATCAGAGCTAGCTTGTAGCATGCATGTTCATTTTGGACATTTTTATTAAAGTTATAAGATAACTAATAAATCAAAGATTTTGAGTTAAAATACGATTCTGACAAAAAATTTTGGTGCATGTATACCTACTGACCTCAAAATGTTTGTGGTCAAATTTCGTGATTTTAGGGATTAAGTTGCTATTTATTTTGATTTTTGGCATTCAAATTTCCTATGGGAAGTGGGATCACTTTGAGGAAGTCAGAGTGCCCTACCAAACCCAAGGAGATTGAACGCATGCTATGAGGAAGTCAGTTTGCTATTGGATCAATCATGTATGCTATGATGTGCACTCGTCCCGATGTTGATACTCTTGGTGAAATTTCATGTTTATTGATTTTTATACGATAAAAGTCGATAATATGAGATTATAATATTCATAAAATCGAAACGTTTTACATTCTGATGTTGATACTCTTGGTGAAATTTCATAATTTGGTTCACTGTTTTACTATATCTAATGTTTTTATTTGATAAAACCATTAAATTCAAAGCTATTTGTTCATAAAATTAATTTAAATTTTTTGAGCAAATTTTTTTTATTTTTATAGTTCCTGGAATTGTTCCAGAATGTACAAAATTTTTGGTTTCAAATTTTATGATGTTTATATTTTATTTTGGTTTTATTTCATAATTGTTATGATTAAACCGTAATATTTAGCAAATGAAATCAAATCGATCTAAGTAATGACCAACAAAATTAGTAGTGACTAATTTTGAGTTCTAAAACAGTTTAGTTAATTAGTTTGAATTTAAATGCGATTTAAATGTTGATATTGATTTTTAATGGTTAAAAATCAATGAATCCCGGAAGAAATCGAGCTACAATGAGCATGAATTGAACTTAGGACGATTTTGGCATGAATTTTGCAGCAATTTATTTTATTTATGTTTGAATGAATGAATGTCATTTATTTAATAATTTATGCAAATTTTGTACCTAGTATGGCCTAGTTTTTTTTATCGTTATTACCCGTAATGTAAGGGAATAACGGTTTGGTTGTAATTTTATTGCGATCTCGTATCGCCGGTTTGTATAATTTAATAATTTTATTTTATAGAATAAATGTATAATAGGAATTTGTATATTTTATAATTATTTTTATGAAGACCGGTGACTCCCTCAAGACGGTGCATTTTGGAAGGTATTCCAAGTGAAGAGGCAAGGGACCAAGGAGTTGGTTTCCGAATTTGTAACTATCTAGTTAATTTTGATTAGCTAGGTGGCCATACTAGGATTTTATTGTTGCTTGGTTGCTTGCTTTATTTTTCCGCTCATGCCAAAATCGTCACACATGCAATTTTATTTCTCGATTGTCAATTCAAAGTTATTCAAAATTCACCGACTTAGTTCGCTTATAGGGAATTAATAACAAAATTGACAAGACCTCTCACATAACTTAAAAATTGAGATTTAGCCTTACCAATTAGTACCACCTATGAACCCCGTGTTCATTAGGGCTACCACGCTCGTGGGTCCCTTTTTACCTCGGGTAAGTAGGGTGATACGATCACAAGCCAAAATTGGATTGGACTCACTGAGATAAGCGTTATCTTGGGACTAGGAGATGGATTTAACAGAAATCCGTCAACCAAGAGTTCTAACTGTAGAATTAGTCAAGTATTGACTTACCATTTTTAGATAAAGGTAGCATACGATGACTATTTTTGTCTAAAGATGGGTCTTGGAATCACTTATATAATTTCGTGAGGGGTCATTATATGAGTGACTTGTTTAAAATTGTTTTACAAGTAAATTATATATAAGCAATGAATGTTTATTTTCCGTTGATATTTATTTTATTCGCGCAATGACAATTATTTTTCTTCTATGAACTTGTAAATCCGTTCAATCGTGGAAAAGATTTCCATTATTTTATACGGTAGCATTTTGATTGCGATCTCCATTTAAACCACCGTAGCTAAAGACAAAATGAATTGTATCTTTTGATCCTCATATTCACCATTGCAAATGTCTCTTATGAAGAGTAAATGAATAAGTCACACTTAGTCAAAAGTGTTTTTGAATATTTTGTGACGCCTTCTTATAACAATGGTACATCAAATTTTTGCTCAAAAGAAAATATTTGTATTTTGGTATGTCGTCATTATACTCCTTATCGAGGCTTACCTCAAAAGAGGCCAAATCAGTTGGGATGACTAGGTTAATCGATTTATTTGAAATCGTGAACAACCAAATACCGTAATCACTTCATGAAAAGTTTATCCTTTTGAAGGTAAAACCATGAATGAAATGAAGAATAGTCTTCACAATAATTCTAATATACTTGTCTAAGTAGAGATTCATGAAAGTGAGTGGGAGCACTAAGAATGATGTTTATATTCTTAATTGTTAAGACGAGGTTCAAGAGTAGGTTGGCTCGACTTTGACACAAGGCAAGGGATAAAGGCAAGACTATTTTGAATAGTAAAGTCAAAACCCAAGCAAGGTGTCGAACCCAACTTTTGACGATTCTATTTTACAGTGTAGGACACAAGAAAAGAATCTTCCCAAAGTTTTCTAAAGAGTTAGAAATTAGGGTGTAATTTTTCACCCATAATATCTATATGATCGACATTTATTTTGCTAAATGCAAATATTTTTGGGTATTAGATATCCATTATGGTTTTCATCAATGTATTCAATGCATATAATAATGATTCGTGCGACGACTAACCATGATTAAATGTCGACCTACAAGGGAAATATAACTATTGTAGTTTTATTTCTATAGAGACATATAAAAGTTATAATGTGATCAATCTAGTTTTGGATTTAGAGGTATACTTTAATAAACGTTATTATGTACATGACCTCTAAATAAAGAATATAGTATCCACTTTAGTGTACGACACAAGTGTTTCACTTTTGTGAATAGAACAAACGTTGTATCTTTTTATGCCTATACTTGGTCAATGGTTATCCCATACCAATCAAAGGTAATTATATTCTTGACCTAAACTAGTAATTACTTGTCATATAGATTGTAAAGGCTCAAAATTGGTGACCCTTATCTAAGCTTAATTCTGGATTGTGTAGCACATTAAGAGGCTAGTATTGACAACTATCCCTAAACCATCTGATTTTGAATCTTATGGTGCGTGTGAATCTTGTATTCAAGGCAAGATGATTTGTGCCCTTTTTATTTAAAAGGAAATCGAACTAGTGAGTTATTGGCCCTATTACATTAGAATATGTGTGGTACAATAACAAACACAACCAGAGATGGTAATGATTACTTCACTTAATTTACCGATGATTTAAGTAGATATTATGTTTGATTCTACTTAATGAGGTGCTAAGAGAAATCTTTGAAAAGTTCAAAGAGCTTCAATGAGAAGTAGTTAACCACTAGAGCATTAGATCTAGGACTTACGACTAAATCGTAACTATAAATATCTAAGTATTGACTTTGATTTTCACCAAAAGTATTGTGAAATGGTTTCACAAGTTAACTTTTCTAACACACATTATTAGATAAGGTGTTGTTGAATAGAGAAACAGAACCTTATACGATATGGTTTTGTCTTTATCAAGTCAAAATGAGCCATTTGACTAACCTTGGGATCTTAATATTTTTTGTCTGCTATTTCTTTTTCCACCATATTAAAACACATTTAAAACAGTCTGATTTCATTCCATATACGATATGGGTAGGTAGCGTACCTAATTTATAAGTTATTTGAATGAAACAAGTGCTCAATAATCCCACATTGACCACGAGAACAAAGCGTTTGTGACTCGTGATGCTGTCTTTCAATAAAAATACTATTATTTCTTGATAAGACAGAGTGGGAGAAAATGTTTCAAGAGCCACAAACTGAGCATATGGTCCGAAAAAGTTTTCCTCATTGCTTGTTCAGTAGTTGTTTCCTCGGAACCTAGGAGGTTAGGTGGAATTTTATCGCTCCTTTATAGTGATGAATTCTTATATGCGACTTATAAAAGACTGTTTTTAGTCCCAACTTCTTGATATGGCTTAGAGTCATACGATTTGTAATGGACTCCATGCATGATGGTCAGGTATGTGACCTGGTAAATTTTACTTGAAGAAGTACGACCTCTTCAATGTAAATTGATTTTTAAGATCGAAATTTGCATGGATGAACATTAAAATGTTTTCAAAGATAACTTGGTAGGTAATAGTTTTTGCCCCACCTAATTCGTTGATCCATTCGAATATACTTAGCGATTACAGCATTCATAATAGTTGATGCCAACTGCATCTCAACACCCACTTCTTGAATCATTTCTCGAAGAGGTAGTATAATTTTTATATTCACCTGTGGGTTCGTAGATCCTAATCATCACTAAGTTAATTGCAAG